>BMAO01028600.1:0-36181 GCA_019973975.1 Trichonephila clavata | reverse complement strand
AGGGTTCCATGAAAGCCCTTTCAAGTTCTAGGCATTCCGTGAGTTGAAAAAGTTTGAAGACCACTGATTTACATGATTACCTTCGCCATCTGACACTAATTTTTTTATCAAAACGGAAAACTCTTTGACGATTTCAACTAGTTATTTTCTCTTCTATAACCTCATGATTAACCTTCAGCAAATGTTTTTTTGGTTTTGTTTTCACATTTATTTTGAATACTGGATGTTAACGTTCAAGTGATGTAAAAATGTCTCAATGTAATGAGATCATTAGCTGAAAAAATTTTGAGTTCCCAATACTCAGAAATCTAAATAAATTTTGCTGACTCACTTACTTCAAAGTAAGAAGTCACAATATGATGCACCCAAGAATTATATCAGATGTTACTGCATTTCCGCAAAAAATATAATTTTTTTTAAGTAACTGAAATAGTAGTTTAAACTTAAAATTTTGGGGTACTTAAGAACTGTTATCCTCTTAGTTTCCGAGTATAAAATATTGTGGATAATTAATAAATGAGATTAAAATGAAAAAAAATACTTAGATGATTTAAGAAACTCCTAACCATCGTATTATAGGCAAACCTTCATTCATTATAAATAGTGATGTGTTTAAAAGTGAATCCGATAGTCAGTGGTCATGGAGTCTTTGATCAAGCATCACCTGGGATCACGTCATCTGTTCTTCAAGATTCTGGTGTGAAATGACTCATATATAAATTTTTAAAACTTGCACAGTCCTGTCAAGCGTTGGAGAGTCTTGACAAATTTGTAACACAAGTACTTCAAAAAGTGTGTATGTCTGAAGCAAGAGGCAGCATCATCAGGCTGTATCTTTGGACAAAATTAATAATATCCAACTTCTATTTTTTTAAAAAAAATACTAATTTAAAGTATAACTTTATTAATACATATACTGAATAACCTACAGAATTATGTTTAATAACTGGACTACTTATTGTAGAAAAATATTCCAAATAAAAAATATGCATGAATCATTAGTTAAGTTTTGTTTATTAGGGGTTAAAACAAAATTGATTAAAATTACGAAACACGTTTAATTTTACAAAGTAATATGCTTCATTAATTTTTTACGTGATTTTTTTCTCGCTCCTCATACCCCAAACTTCATTATTTATAACAATAACAATACATTAGTAAATTAAATCATTTTAAAATATTGAAAACAAATAGTGAAATTTTTCCATATTTCAGAAAGTCAATGCGTAAGATTAGCAATTTTTCTATCTGTTCGAAATTATAATATTTTGCAAGTATGCCTTACTGTATACTTTCCATATCCACAAACGTATTGTATTAACGCATATTTTTTCCTTTATTTTTTAGCAATCTTCAACATATCGGCTTCCAGAAGAATAAAATGATTAATCTGATACCCCATATCAATGTATCAACGAAGATTTTTTTTTCATAATACATTTAAAACCTCACTTACTTTTTTATTGCTTTTAGCTTAAACTGAAAAAAAAAACAGAACTACATTTACCAATTTTTCTTAGAAATGTAATTCGAGATTCAAATAATGTATCGGCGTGCTGTCGTACATCCTGTTTAATATATAATAAAAATGACTATATAATATAAAACAGTATCTGGTTTGCAAACATTCCGCGACGTATCAGGTCTTATGTCAAAATGACAAGAAAAGCTATAATGGATTAAACATCTATATCGCTCGACGTAATGGCCTAAGGGAGACAACATCCTATTCCTGAGAGACACTGTGTAACTTTTGATGGATACGAGGCAATATATCACATGCTGAGCCTCGAATATAATTTACCTAGTTTTACCTGGGAAGGACGATGTTATGTTGTAGAGATTACAGTCCTTTGTTTTAGTATTTGTACTATAAATCATTTTAAGAAACTAAAATGCATTACTTGAGGCTAAAAATTGGTTAACTCAAAGGTAACGTTGAACAAACTAAATTTTCTATAAATATGATCAATATAGTATTTAAATTTTTGAGTCATTGACTTCGATTTTTGGCTTTGAATTAAGAAATTATATTTTTGATATCAGCATTTCAAAATACATGCCAAGCTAATAGTATCGAAATGTGAATAAAATAATTTAAATAAAAAGTATGTGTTGATTTATAACTTAACAAGTAAGCATGATTTTGATAAATTCAAAGAATAGTTATCGGTAATATTTAAATAAAAATTTTAAGAAGTTATAAAGAATTATTACAAAAGTGTATATGATTATTAAAGTGTTCCTTTTGTGTGGAGTATTTTAAAAATATTTTTTTAAAAAAATTACATATATAAAGGAGAAAAAAAACGACTCACTAACAGATTCATCACGATATCTCCGGAATTATTAACCTTAAAATTTGATAAGCAGATTCCTTTCATAAAGTAGATATTCGCTACAAAAAGATATTGGTGAAAACCGAACCGAAAGTGGCGTTGCGGGGGCTTAAGTGGCTTTGTAGATAATTATTTCCATTTTTAAACTTTTAGACGCATAGTCTTTAAATTTGATAAATATATTCCTTTCATTGAGTAGAGATCAGCTACAAAATGGGTTTTGTAAAAATAGCCACTCATGTGGCGTTGTGGAGGATTAAGGAGCTTAATATATAAATATTTCCGTTTTTCAACTACTAGACCTACCTGCTTGAAACTTGACAGGCATGTTTCTTTCATGGAGTAAATATCCGCTACAAAAAGAGATTGGTGAAAATCGACCCTCAAGTGGCGTTGCGGGCTTAAGGGGTGTCATAGATAATTATTTCCTTTCTTTAGTTACTGGACGTACAGTCTTGAAATATAACAAACAGAATCCTTTCATAGAGTAAAGACCCGTTATATAATGTATTTTGTGAAAATCGACACCCAGGTGGCGTTGCTGGTGATCAAGGGGCGTTACAGATATTTTTTTTCCATTTTTAATTAATTAGACGCGCAGTCTTCAAATTTGGTAAGCAGATTCCTTTCCTAGAGTGCAGTTCCCCTACAAAATGGTTTTTGTGAAAACAGACCTCCGAGTGGCGTTATAGATAATTATTCCCATTTTAAACTATTAGACATACAGTCTTAAAATTGGTAAGCAGATTCTTTTCGTCAAATAGAGAACGTTTACAAAATGGGTTTCGGGAAACTCTACCCCCAAGTGATATTTACGGTGATTAAGGCGTGTAATAGATTAATATTTCCATGAATAATATTTGACTCATAACATATTTTCATTATATGTGTTAGGATTTGACTTGGTATCATATATACACTCATGTCCATAAATTAAGGATAATTCAGAATCACACAGAAATTGAACTCTAAAATAAAAATTTCCCTTGTAGAATTAAAACACACATCTTGAAGAAGAATATGCAAATTACAGGAAGCCACCAGATGTCGAGGATAGTACGTCACAATGACGAGAGTGTCAGAGATGGGTATATAAGGAATGGTGGCAAAGAAGTAAAAATGTTCACAAGCGCTTTAAGGCACAAAGGAAGCATTTGGATGATTTGTTGTGTGGTAGAATTATCGGGCGACTGGAATGTGGACGTATACATCTGGAAGAACCCGAGGAACTTGGAAACACCCAGAGTGTCATCTCCAGGCTTTGGCAACGATTCCAAGATGATGGTAATTTGAGTAGATGTTACTGCACAGGTCGCCTCCGAGTTACAACGCTGAATGAAGACCGGTAATTGGCAGTTGCTGCCAAAAGAAATAGACGGAGCACAGCATCAGACCTATCTCGTCAGCTCTCTTCAGCTACCGTACGGCAGTTTCAAGGCAGACCTTGTACAGATGCTTAGGGCACATTGGTCTATATTCTCGTAGGCCTGTCAGATGTGTTCCCCTTACCGCAACTCACTGTCGCCTGCGATTAACCTGGAGTAGAGAGCATGCATTGTGGACACCGCAACAGTGGTCTTGTGTGATGTTTTCCGACGAGTCCAGGTTTAGTTTGCAGTCTGATTCTCACCGGACTTACATATGGAGAGCGCCAGGTACCCGTTACCACCAAGAGAACACCATTGGATGACGCCGTTACGGTGGTGCAGGATGGCTCGTTTGGGAGGAATTATTCTTGGTTCCACAACTGACCTGCATGTTCAGAGTGTAACGATGACAGGCCACATCTATCGGGGTGTCATTCTGAACAACATGTACGTTTGTTTCGGGGTGCCATGGGTGCTGAATTTCTGTTTACGGATGACAACGCCCGTCCTCACCGTGTAAACATTGTAGACGAATGCCTTCAATCGGAGGATATCACCCGTATGGATTGGCCAGCATACTCACCGGACTTGAATCCGATACAGCATGTGTGGGACATGCTTGGCCGACGAATTGCAGCCCGTCAACCCCCTCCCACCTGTCTAACAGAACTTCGGAGGGCATTGCTTGATGAGTAGTGTAAGATCAGATTGATAATTCGATACTCAGCATGCGTAGGCGTTGTAATGCCTGTATTGCATCGTCTGGGAGACATATTCCGTATTAACCATCATACTAACCATGTTATACTGTTTTTGTAAATAGGTTCTTTTTTGAAATTTGTTCCAGGGAGTAAAAATTGCAATTTTTATTAATTATGCCAATTACATAGCATCTTTTATGCTCTTTACCTTTTGTTTAATAAATAGACTTTACAAATAAGTCAAATTTGTTTTGCTTCTGTCTCTTTCTTTGCCTGAACTTCATTATCCTTAATTTATGGACATGAGTGTATTATAAAAAGAAAAGAAAATTAATAGTGCTAACTACAAAACTAGTATAGTTCCACTAAGCAATAACCAACCTACTAATTTTATATAATGAAGTTTTTCCAGCCGGGAAGTTAATCAAAATATATAAAATAAACTCGCACTTGAGAGAAAAACATCTTTAGTAAGGTCGAGATGGTTATTTAGTTACTTTTTAGAAAAGCAATCACAACATGTTATGTACTACTAACCATTGAAACTGCTACACCAAGATAAATCAACTTTGTTTGCAACTGCATGGATTGCCAGCTCGTTGACCATAGCTTCGGTTTTCTTTGACACTACAACAATGACGAGCTGATCAACGACGAGACTGGAAGCAGCAATGTTACAATATCGACTCTTCACAGACGAGTTTTAGATTATATTTACAGCATGATGATTGCCGCATCCGTGTTTGAATACACGTCATTGTCATTTCTGCGGTGTTAAGGCCCATGGTTCTACCCATCTTTCAAACCCCAAAGCAACGTTACGATTTAAAGAGGAATATACGATGAGATATTGCCGATGACATAGGTCACCCTTGATACAAAATATATACAATGGCTGGCCAGCACCTGCTTCAAATCTTTTGCAAATGTAAAACGTCTGGTCAGTTCAGTGGTTGCCAAGAGAATGGTTGGCCATCATATATCAGTCACTACAATCGATGAACAGTATAATCGTGTTGAAACTGCATGCCTTTACTTGTTATCCAATCTCTTTTTGACTCAATGCCTAGGTGGTTAAAAGTTTTTTCTGCTTCCAGAGGCGGTTATTCTGAGCAGTGATTTCTCAGCATCGATTCTGCCAAATTTCTTGAAAATTTTATCCTTTTATTTTTTGTAGAATACATTTGTACACAGTAAGTACGAGATATACAACAAAAAAATGCAAATAATAAAATTAATATATATATAATTTATTTATATATATATATAATATATATATATAGCAGTAAATAATTAAAAAGAAGACTAATAAATCCCAAGAATCTTAAGATCAGACCGGAAGAACCAAGAACATGGAACCATGACAAACCAAAAAAGAGAAATGTAGCTAGAGGGGAAAACTATTATGATTTCTAGCTGTCACTGGTTTAGGACAGTGAAACAGGATTAAACAATGTTGTGAGATCTCAACCTTCTCCTGCAGCAGAAATTTTTCGCACAATAGCTCCCAATATAAACTAAGGCAAAAGCCTAAACCCACGTGGGTGAATATAACAGCAATAGAATAGAAATTGCAATATTAAATTACCATAGGAATCCGGAAGAAATAGACAAATATAAATATGTATAAACAAAAATATTTGCAAGAGAGGTTAATAATGAATATAACCATAATTAACAATAATGTAAATGAGCAAAGAAACTCTAATCTTACCCGATGTATACAGATTCCACAATTGTACTGACTCAATGCATAAAAAAAAAACACAGCAATACTAAGAATAAAGGCGCCATCTATATATATTTTTAGTAACTAAACTTAATATAAGCATATATTAAGAATATTATATACTATATAGACTAAATATATTAAGAAATATAACAAGAAAATTATATACTATAAACTAAATAGAAATGAATACTTTAAATAAAAATAATTAAATAGCTATAACTTTGATGACATATATTTATAAATAAAATTAGCTGGATAGTTATAGTCTAGGCAACTTTGAAAGAATTTTTTATAATTATTAATTCTCAATACTTCTTCAGATACTAAATCATTATTTCTTTTTATATAATTTAGAATGATATTTCTAAAAATTGAAATGTGAAGGGTACTATTCCAATATGGCATTTTTATAACATTAAAATCAAAAGAGTCTCTTTTATCAAAAATATTACTTTTTAGCTATTATTTTCAACTTTTAATTCTAGATCAAGGAAATTTGCTGACTCTATATTGCAATTGTTTTTAATAATTTCAGGTTGGTTGGATAATAATTAAATATAGGAGTAAAGCCAACTTTATTACTGAAAATAATTAGTCATCGATGTATCTAAAAAGTAACAAGAGTCTGTATCAATTTTTTCATTCTCGTAATAGTGTAAATAGATATTAGCCAGACTATTACTAGCTGGGCCACCCTGTGGCAGACCTTTAATTTGTTGATAATAAGAGTCATTATGAAATATGTAATTTTCTTAAGATTCTTGGGATTTATTAGTCTTCTTTTTAATTATTTACTGCTATATATATATTATATATATATATATATATATATTTTATTATTTGCATTTTTGTTGTATATTTCGTATATCTCATGACATAGATGACTGTAAATGTAAGAACTATCATGAATTTATTGATAGCTATCATAAACATGTAGTCACAGGCAATTTAAATATAATCAAGGACAGAACTTTAAGATATAATGAGTAAAGGCACTAGTTTTAGATTAACTATTTCTATAATACTGTTAAAAAACAAATTAATAATTATATAAATAATTTTATTACTAAATCTGCAGTTAAATATGGTTTGCCTTTAGAGGCATTTGATGAATTTAAATACAATATTTTAAAAGACCTGATGAAATTTAACTATCAATCTAAATCAGTACTTACATATAAAGATGTAAAAAAAAAGATTTATGATTTACAAAAGAATTTTATCATTGTTTACATAGAAAAGTGCCTGGTATTTTATGCTATAATTTGTAAATATTTTTATAATAATATGATTAATGAACACTTTTTAAACAATGAATCTTTTAAAGGATTAGACTTATCAGATAAAAGAAATTAATAATCGAATTATTGCTATATACAGAATATTGAGTGTTTCCATTCATAAGATTAAGTTTCCATATATATTTTTAACACCTAAATTCCATAAAAATCCTGTTAAATTTAGAACAGTAACAAATGGTTTTAAAACTTATATCACTGCTGCAGGTAAAATGCTGCATAATATTATACAAAACTTCATCAATAAGCAATGTAACAAAGCTATAATTAAAAATAGCAAAGATATTATAGATTTTTTTTAAAATAAAAATATTTATGCAGTTCATAGTTATGACTTTGAAGATCTTTTTAATTCCATTAATGTCAATGATATAATTAGGGTAATTTTAGATAATCATAGTATAATTATAACCTTAATATTAATTTACAAAATTTAGAACTCTAATAGATTTAGTCTTAAAAGAAAACTACATTAATTTTAATGGTTCTCTGTACAAATAAACCAAAGGTTTGCCTCAAGGTGGCCCTGCTAGCAATAGTTTGGCTAATTTATATTTACACTTTTATGAAAATAATTATATTATTAATAATGATATTATTACATATTTAGATACATAGATGACCTAATTATTTTTGGTAAAAGTAATAATTTTAACCCCAATATTACTTTTTATCCGAATTATTTAAAGCCAATTAAAATTAATAGTAATCCAGTTAAAACTAATTACTTGGATGTATCATTGTGTATTAAGGACTCTACATTACATAGCAATATTTATGATGAAAGAGATGATTTTAATTTTAACATTCTAAAATTGCCTTACTGGAATTGAAACCTACTATATCAATATATAGAAATATTATTTTCAATTATATTTATCGTAATAACGTATTAATTAGTGATAAATTTAATATATATTTAAATCTTAATAACTTTATTAAACATTGTATGGAACACGGATACCCTCATAATTTATAAAAAGTTATCTAACTGTTAAATAAAAAAGTTATTAGTTGTACAGTTTATCGATAGATGGCACTTCTAGCTAAGGAATTTAATATTATTATATTTTATTAAAAATTAATTGTATATGTCTGGGTGGTACTTTTATTTTCTATAATTTTTTAAAAATTTATAGAGTTTTAAATGAGTATATATGTAGTATTAATGTTATTTTGTCCAAACTTATTAATTTTATGCGTTACTGTTATTCTTCATAGCCCGGGGATAGGTGTTGTACTCACGTGGTAAGTCTTTATTTAATAGTTTTAACCTTGATTTTAAAATATTTTATTAATTATTGCAGGCTATAATAGTATCGTTTTACATTAATAGATTTTGGTTTTATTTATAATAACAGTTAAACTCTTCTTTGGAAATTTCTTGCTTTCCTATGGCCCAGAGTGTTGGCAAATTCAGATAAAGGTTGGCTGGCCGAAAAACATTGTTTAAACCTACAATCCTGGTTCCTAAGGCCAGGAAATTTATCTAGTATTTCTGTTGCTAAATCTATTCTATCATGCCTATAGTTATCTTAGGTATATAACTATATTTTTTGTATATTTTTGTAATATATATATATATATATATTAGCATTGTCTTGTTGGGGAAATGGCTCCTGGAAGCCGTTGCATGAGTGGGAACACATGTGGTTGCAGGTTGTCATGAAAATACCGCTGAGCTGTCATGGTGCCATGGATCAATACCAAGAGTTACCGTGTATTGTAGACAAAGCCACCCCAAATCATCCACACCAGCTGTTGGAGCGGTGTATTGCAGTCAAGCAGAGGCAGAATTGAGGCGTTCAGCACGAGGTCTCCACACACGAACACGATAGTCATCACTGCTGAGATTGAATCTGGATTCGTCGCTAAAGACGACCTGGTTCCATCCCGTTGCAGTCCAGTTTCTTCGCGCGCGGCAGCACTCCAAACGGAGGCGTCAAGGGTAGTACAGGTAATGGGCGCCACGATTACAAATGTCCTTCAGCCAGGCATCTTCGTATGGTTTGAGAAGACACAGGGGCCAGTAGTGAAGGTGCTACTTGTGGTTGGACGGCGGCCGATGAAGCATTTGGCTGTATGCGTGCATTTCTTACGATGTGGCGACTTCTCGACGACTGGTCTGTCGAGGGCGTCCTGAGCCTGGTCTTCGTAAATGACATATCTCGGATCCACTGGTCCCAATACCTCCTCACAACACAATCAGAGTGGCCTAATTGACGATCTACTCGCCTAGCTGACCACCCAGACTCCATCATGCCAAGTTTCATTACGACCCCGCAATTATTTCTTGGAGCACTAATTTTTGTTGTCCATGATTATATATATATATATATATATATATATATATATTGTTCAAAATTCTATATTTTTTTTATAATTTCACATTTTAATAAATTTGAAATGTAATACTTTTACATTCCTATAATAAAGTATTTATTTAACATTAAAATGTGGTGAATTGTTTGTAACAAAATTGCATTTTTATCAATAGTTTAATTAGTATTTAGAAGTATTTGATCAAAAAATGTATTATTTCACACCCACGTAAATTTCAAATAAAAATTAAGAAATAAAATGATGTCTCAAAATACAAGTATAAGTGTAATGCATTCTTTCTCTACAATAATAACTTACATATATATTTATTCATTTATGTTAATTACATTATTTACTATTTTAGTAAAATATGTAGGGACTAAATGGAGAATAAAGTAGAAAATATCTGGCTAAGTTACTTAAATAAAATTATTTCTATCCTTCGATTTCCATCAAAAACTAATAAAATGACTCTATAATTTATTATAATTACGTTGTACTATACATGAGCGTCTTTTTACGCTAAGATTTGTTTCATTGCACAAACAATAATACAATAATTTCTTAAGAGTACAATTGTTTTCAAACAGAATCGCGATAAAAACCAATAGAAAATGAATTTAATAATACCAATTATGAGTTCCAAAGGCACAAAGGGTATTTGTGATATATTGTTTTTTTTCTAACTTGGACAATTTCTGGTAATAATTATTACTTTTATTGATGCTACAAGAAAAATGTAGTTAAAACTGCATGGCTAAAGGAAAAAGAATAAGTACGTCATTGTTTTAGATTCGATTTTGCTGATAATATTACCATAATTAATGCATTAAAAAATGCAGGAGCATCATCATAATAACTTAATAAACATTACAGTAAAATCAATGAAACAAAATCAGAAATTGTGTTTGTGATAATAGTGTTATTAATTTCCAATGGGATAACTTTTTTTACTCTAGTAGATACGTATCGTACTTTTTTAAAGGGTTAATTTCCTTTAATTTCTTTTTGCAGATGAAAAATTTCTCCTACGAGTAATAATGATAAAAATACGGTTATATACAACTGTAGTAAACTTAAATGGTAATGATATTAAAAAAATATATATATGATGCATATGTTGAGTTGTGTATTCCAAAACTTCAGCAATCAAATTTACAGGTCTTACTTTCAAAGACACATTCTATATTTTTTGCAAATGTTTCAATGCCTTTATTTATAAAAAAAAAACTTTTATAAGGTTCAAATTCTACAATTGTGAGATTTTTACATAATCTGTTTCATGTCCCTTCTTGCGATTTTATTTTTGTCAATAAGATGTTGTGTTTGATCTTTACCAATTTTACCTTTTTTTTCCACTAAATACTTCTGCATCGTTATGAGATACATAGTGTTCAGATTTCAGCAGATATAATTTATTTGGATATTCTCATCGTAACAATCAAATATACTTTTTTTTGTTGATTTTTTCAAAATAAAGTAATAACTCAGAATGCAATGCAAAATTAACATATAATCACAAAATGAAACTTTTATCTGGGAGGAAAAAATTATTTGTAAATTCGGCATTTGTAAACTTGGAAGAATGATGTAGAGTACTGCATAAAAGTATTAAAATAATTGAATTTTAATAAAAAGTAATTAAATTAATTTCATCCTCAAGGGAACAAATGTATGGAATATAGTGGGACAGCATTCTATTTTTCGAATTGTTTAAGCACCGTGTTTGAAAATAGTATGAGAAATAACAATTGGTCGTAAAGTTAAGTAAGTGATATATTGATAGATTTTTAAAATAAGGTTATATTTAAAATGAAAATGAACTAATGCCTGTAATAATATTACAAGTATGTTATATTCTGATTTCAAAGTTTTTGAAGGAACGTAATAGTATTTGAATAAAAATTTGATTTAATGGCTTTTAAAATTTTTGACTTGGAACCTATATATATGTAATACATAAAATAGATTATTTGCTGAAAATTTCACTAAAAAACCATTAGTTAAAAATTCATGAAATGAATTTAACGTGTTGTTTCTCCAGCAATAATTGATTTTCTTGCTTGAAATTGATTTACAGGTATATCGAGCTATGCTTGAAGCGAGCGTTGGTATGAAATTTGAGATAAATAAATTTTAAAATGATTTTTCATGAATACTTATGAAAATTAACTAAAAAGAGTAAAATCTAAATCCAACTTTTTTGTTTAAAATTAAGTTTAGTCGGTACCCCCTATCCCGCTAATGTTAAATTTTGCATTTTTATTTACCTTTTTGTCAGAAACTATTAAATGTACAGACTTAAAATTTATTCTGTATATTAATTCGACTTTTTTATTTAAAATGATCGGAAGCTTTCAAAAACATTCATCGCAACAGTATGACTATGAATTTTTGTAAAATCTCATTTTTTTTCACGATAGCTGACTTTTACAAAAATATTATGGGAATATTAATAAAAGCTCCGTTCAATATATATAGTTAGATATCAGTAATATTCAGTGAAGATTGCAGTGCTTCCGTTGAATAGGTTCTGAGAAAAAGGTGCACGCATTTTTAAAAACACCGTTTTGAGATAATTGCATTTTTATTATAAAATGTCACTTCATCAAAAAAATTTTGAATTACGATCTGTATTTGCACTATTTTTTTTAAATATTAGCTTATTCTCAATAACTTTTAAGACTTTTTACTTATTTCTTTTACTTAGATTTCTCAGAAAATATATATATATAGAATTTTTCACTTTTAATCTATCGAGATATTTTATAGCATTTGCATCATTTTTCTCAAATTATGCATCAATTTTTGAAGATTTTTCTGTTCTGATACATTATTGTCATCCAAGATGATTATAAATCATCATAAATACCATGGGAAAATGTGTCAATACATGAAAATATGACTTTGGTAATACATCATTATACGACATTTTGAAAAGCTTCATTAGTGTTTTATAAATTCACATGTAAACACAATTTCTTAAAGTATCCAAATTAAAAGGATTCTTAAAATATTACATAAATGGTATCCAAAACAACAACAAGAAAACTGATTTTATGTTTTTAAACATGAAATTTGTGTATTTTTTGGTATGTAACAAGTTTTGTGCAACGAAAAAGGGCATTGCATTTTGGGATATATTTATGCACCTTTTACTAAGAAACTATTGAACACAAAGTTTAAAAATTTGTGTGTGCCTTAAATAAACATTTATCTTTATACAGAAGTGAAATTTTTTTAAAAAATTGATCAGCCTGTTTGAAAATGTAATTTTTGTACAGTAGAAAAAAAAATAATGAATTTTATAAAAGTTTTCCTTTTCTATGTTACGACATCTGCTTTTTAGCTAAATGTCTGAGGAATATCTCAAAAATTTCACTTCAGTATACACAATATGTATGAAATATAAAATAAATATTTCTAGTTCATGCATATAATAGATTTTTTTAGAAAAAAGAAGGCACAAATTAAAAATATAATCTTTATAAGACAATAATACATGATTATATGGCATTTCGAAAAGTTTCATTAGTGTTTTATATATCCACATGTAAACACAATTTCTTTTAATATAAAAATTAAAAAGTTTCAATAAATATTACATAAATAGTATCCAAAACAACAAGAAAACTATTTTTATGTTTTTAAACATGAAATTTATGATTTTTTTTGTATATAACAAGCTTCATGCAACAACATATTTTGAGATATATTTATGTACTTTTTACTATTGAACACTAAAGCTTAAAAATTTGTGTGTGCATTAAATAAACATTTATTTTTATTCAGAAGGGAAATCTTTTTTAAAAAAATTGATCAGCCTGATTAAAAATATAATTTTTGTAGAGTACATTCATGAATTTAATAAAAATTTTCCTTTACTGTATTACAACATATGCTTTTTAGCTAAATGTCTGAGGAATATTTCAAAAATTTCACTTCAGTATACACAAGAATATATATGAAATATAAAATAAAAATTTCCAGTTCATGAATAAAGAAAAAAAGTAAGAACACACAATAATTTATAGAAAAAAGAACACACAATTTAAAAAATATAATTTATAGGAAAGAGTAGCTTTTGTATAAAATCTTACCTCATCAAAAAGATCTTGCACTGTACCCGGTTTTCACCTTAATTTTCTTAATATTATCTTTTTTTTTCCTTTTATATTTTCTAATTTTCTTTGAAAATCCAAAAAAAGCATGCTTGCTTTAATTAATTTTTCATTATCGAGAATTTTCATGGCACTTACCGAATATTCTCCAGGTTCTACTTCCATTTACTGAAGCTTTTGTTATATATAATTTGGATACATTACCATCATTAAAGGAACAAACAGCATTATAAACACCAAGTGAAAGTGTTTCAATGTGCACAAATGTTGTTTTGGGAACCCGTGATAAAATGACATTATGAAAACTTTCATTCGGGTTTTGTGTTTTTCGATGCAAACATTATTTCAACAAATCAGGATGGGAAAGATATCTAAATATAGAACGCATTGCTACTACAACAGCAACCGGAAGACTTTTTATGTTTGTAAGACTTACCCGATTCTTCAGCCTGTTTATATCCACACCATGAATTTTCACCGACAGGACAAAAACAATGTTTTATGTGCCCATTTTTTACATATACAATATTTCGAAAGAATATTGACATCTATCACCTTACCTGTATCAATGCTGTTCACAGTAACTGCACCATTTGATGATGTATAACTGCGCTTCTGCCATGTCCTCAATATTATTATTACATTCATTTTCACAAATAGCTTCCCTCGCAGCATTTTGAATGGAGTCCTCGTAAACAAATTTTGCAGCATTTGAGATTCGCTTACCGTAAGGAGAAAACCTTGTAGGTGGTTGCAGAAGATTCACTATGCCGTAAAACATTCTCCCAGCTTCTGCACCTCTTCCAATGGAACACGTAGCATATACAAACCTGGTATTTATTGTAGCAATTTGAGTTTCTTCATGAATATTTAAATAAATTATAATTTAAAAAAACTAAAGAACACGCTTTTATACTGAATAGAACTAAAATGTAAAAAAAATAATTCTTATTATAAGAATAAAATGATGAACGGAGAAAATTAATGTCATTGGGGTAAAAGCGTGGGGTGTTCTTTTAATGTATCAATTGTTAAAGTTTCTAACTTGTTTCAATTCCGAAATTGCACCCCACACTTTTACCAAAATGACATTAATTATCTCGTTCATCATTTTATTCTTATATTAAGAATTATTTTTTTACTTTTTAGTTCTATTCAGTATAAAAGCGTGTTCTTTAGTTTTTTTAAATTATAATATATTTTTCATTTTTTAGTTCGATCTGCAATAAAAGCGTGTTTTTTAGTTTTTTAAACTGTTATTTTTTCATTGTTGAATTTATCCTTGAGTTTGATATTTGGAGCCAGAATTACGTGGCTGCAGGAATAAGCCTTGCTTTTCAATGGATTTTGATTGAAGAATCTGAAGTGTATTTATTCTCTGTTTACGGGGCCTCGAGTGAGTCCCGTATCGTTATATTACATTCCGTTTCAAAAGAACAGGTCAAACAAATAAAATGTGAGGTAAGAAGAAAAAAATATCGAATTAAAAAAAACTTGATGTACCACATGTTTTTATAACGCACTAAAAAGTACAAAAAATTCCTCCTTTTAGTTTTTTTTTCTTCTTTTTTCACATTTTCATGCATTGTCATCCACTTCTGAGCTATGGTCCAAATTTCAAGTCTCTAGCTCCTAGGAAAGTCACACAGTTTAAAATCAATTACAAAATTCCACCCGGACAGACATTAAAGAAAAAGCAAATTATTAAAAACATGGTAATATTAAGTGTCAATCGTATTCTCACCCTTTAAACATATTGCCATAATGTTAATTCGTATCATCACTTCTAAACGTATTACTTTGTAAAAATAAAAAAAATATTTAGTAGTTAGAACATAAATTATTTTTTTCACATCACGAGCCTATTTTTTTATTTTCTTTTTCAGAAAAATGTTTATATTATAGTAGGAAATTCATAACACGCATCCACTCTCCACTTTCTCACATACAGAACACTTTTTTTGTTTGTTTTATTTTTATTAACCACAGTGTATTAATTAAAAACACTCGCTGTAGGGTTACACCTTTTTCTTTTAGTCACTAAATCTGGAATTAGTCGCCAAATCTGGAAATGGTAAATTGAATTAGTCGCCAAATCTGAAAATTGTACGTGCAATAAGTTGCCAAATCTGGAAGTAATATATTTAATTGTCGCCAAAACTGATTATCGTGATTCCTGACGATCCTGATGAGGACAATGGAACAAAAATATGAAATTATTGTATTGTCATCGGGCCTTGACAAGTGTGCAAAATTTCGAATTAATCTGACCTATTTAAATGGGTGAAAATCGAGTTCCAAGATTCCGTTACATGCAAGTGAAACTTATAAAAGCGTGTTAAAAAGAGAATTCTACATGACATGGACAAGCAAAACAATTCAGGGTAAATTTCCAGTACAGACTTACCTTTTAAAACTTGCATGTCTAAACCTCTTTTACACATTTTACAATGAACTTCATTCTTGAAAACAAATACAAGAATATTCAAATTCATAATGGTATTCTTTATACTTACTTTAATAAGAAGAAAATCTCTAATTAAACTTTCTTTTGCACATGACTCCTTTGAGTCATGTGCATCTTCAGCTTGAGGATTCACATAAATATGTTTAAAGAAATGTTAGTATGATTGAGAGTAATCCTACCTTCTTAAAACGTACCTTTATGTTTTTTTTTAAATATTTTTTTCGATCTATACATATTAAGAAACAAAAAATTCAAAATTTCATAATTTGTGAATTTTAGAAATTTTATATATTTAATTTAAAAACCCAAACACAATAAGAACGTGTATGCTCTCCAAAATAGGTAAACAACCCTAACAGTTACGGTTGCAGTCAATCGACAGTTAATTGCGTATGAATAAATAAAACAGAGAGTGGCTTTGAAAAAGCTTCCCAGATTTAAAAGGTCAATGTTTACATTTCTATCTGTAAAAGGGGGCGTGGCTCATCAGCTGAATATTTTTTAAAAATTCATTTTAACATACTTTTAATTAGTAAAATGGCAAGTATGTTACATCATTGGAAAGGTCCTGATTTGGGGATTTTAGAAATATCAAAACTCAAAATCGATTTCCCGAAGGTGTTTACCCTATTGCTTAAATATTGCTTTGATTCAGAAATTCATATTATCTTTTGTTCTATGTATTAATAACAATAGTTAGAAAAAGATTAAAATATTTACCTGCAAAATACAAGAACTTCTGAACACCAAAGATTATATAAAACTCCGGATATAGTTTAAGAGATCCCCGTAACCCAGACGATGCGTCTCAACATACCGTGAAGCTCACACTGCTGAGTATTGGTATATGGATCCAGCGCACTATCCTCCTCTCTTAGTTATTTGCACGTCATCGCCAACAGCTTCTGCAATGGGTCATGGAACAACGGTACTGATGGGTGGCTTGGAGGCTGGAAGGCTTAGATGCTGATCGGGTTTGAAGATGGTCCCTAAGACACATGTAATTTGTGTATTCCCCTTGTTTTTTGTTGACAGGATGTTGTCGGATTCCTAAGTTGGGGGGGGGGGGTCCCAACGGCCGGTCAGGAAAGTTGAATGGACTCATAATTTTGGAAGAGTCGTCGTGAAATTTGTAACTTTGCGCTTGGTTCCTGACCAATGACGAGGCGAGACCAAAGGGCGTGCGGATGAAAAAGGTTGTAATTTGCCCCCACTTAAAAGGAGGAACCGGGACATTTCTCGAGCAGATCACAGATTAACAGAGAGTTTAATTTTGATATACTTATCAAAGCCCAAGCACCACCCATCGCCTGGCCTCCGTTTCAGATAAGTGAAATGTTTGTAATATTCTTAATCTTAAAACTTTAGTAGCGTATAATCATAAATTTAGTGATGTGTTTTTAAATGTAATAAACGAATTTGTTTTAATTTAATCCGAGTAATTCATTAATTTTGCGTTGTCTTTAATTATGATTTGAAGTACTATCCACTATCATGATGCAGACATTAGTTAAATAATCGAACCTGCGTAAATCATAAGATGTTAAATAAAGTAGAATTAGGAGCGCTGCATTAGTACTGAATGAAAGAAAATGGAAGAAAACCCCCTGATAAAACGAATTACGTTTTCTGATCAATCTCACCGACGAGAAAATTTGAATAAACCGATTTGCAACGGAAATCATTGCACCCAAATGCACAGTCAGCTAGATACAAGTGTGTACTAGCTGAGTAAAATTAGGCTTCTAGGTGTACTAGCTGAGAAATATTAGGACCCATCTCCGCCACAAAACAATTTCTGACGTCTCTGCGCTATGTGAACACAATTGTTGACCAATTGTGTAATCATAGCGATTGTCTTCATGGCAACAGTGCTTCGGATGGGTGGTGGCTTTTGAAAATAGAATAATTCATCATGACATTAGTGCCAAATCGTCAGGGAGAGGTTTTAGGAACATTCTGATGCATTTTAAATCATGTTTTAGCTTTCGAATTCACCTAAATCCAATTAAGCATTTGTGTTTCCACCTCAAAACAGAATTCTTGTTGTCGTCTATGTACATCAAATGTAGAATCAGTTGGTGATTGCCTTGCACAAAACACCTCCGGCTAACTATTAGCACGTTGTGGAATCAATGTCTTTCCGGGTGCTAGCGGATTTTAGAGAGAAAAATTGCCCCTTCGTTATATCAAACTGGTGGCTCTTTAGTGTATACATATGAAGGTGTGTGAGATTGTATACGAGGGTCTTAGTTTAAGCTATCATTTTAATATCTAAGGCATGCATTGATTTTTGTAAAAGGACGTGGATAAGATTTAGTTTAAAAGGAATTATGATATTCATATATAAGATATTATATATCCCATGTATAAAATGATAATTCAGAATAAGATATAATGAGCTATTATGAGTAATTCTTTTTTCAGTCTCTTTGGTATTCTTACTACTACATGTGTTATTATTTTTAGGCATACTATAATAATATTCAAGTGGAATTCTGAAATAAAAGAAAATAAATATAAGAGGAATATATATACGAAAGAAACGTAATTTTTTCATTTTTATATTCTGTTAAAAATGTGTTTTATACGGAATTGAAAAATACCATTTCCACGAGAAGAATTTGAATTGGTCATTAATTTCCGTTATTAAAACTTGAAAGAATTTCATCTACATATTTGAATATGCGCAGTTTCTGCTCCTCATTTTTTAAGAGTTTTCAAATGCATTTAAGAGCGTTTCTTTCTAAAATTAGGAATACAATTTTCTCAACCAAAAATAATAAGCAACAGAATGGAGTAAAAAGTTTTCTTTTATTCTATTTTGTTGAAAAATAAAGACTTTTTTATGGATTAAAAGTACGTTTTGCTCTCTGACGAATAATTTCTACAATTAACAAACTTTTACTATATTTTAATCCTACCCACATTTTTTTAAATCCTAGTTTTATGAGGCATTTTTCAAAGAAGTACAGTTTCTCTGTTTTGAAAAAAAAATATCTCTGAAGACCTTTACTAAAATTTTACAGAAACAAAAAAAATATAAAATAAAATAATAATAATTATGTTTGAAGCACATGTTTATTTTGCCTTTTACTTTATTCTCCATCTCTTTCTCACTGTTTCATATTTAAAAACTCAAACTCTGTGAAACAGAAATTAAAACAAGCCATGCGTAGAAATTACAAACTAAAATCTGACCAATTTCCATAAAATTTTTTTGTAAAAGTTTTTTTTTTTTATATGAATTAAAAATTATATTATGCTTTGGGTTATGTTAAAGTTTAAACTGAAGAAATATTTTTTTTATTGCATACTTTAGGGAGATATTAATTGTGTTATTTATTGAGCACTTTCTTGTAAATAGTTCTCAGGTATCTCTACAAGGAGATATTCTTTATTATATTAAAGCTTCTAATGTACATTTTTTTGAATCGCACTCATTTCATAATTCTTTAAATCACATTTTCAGCGATCTTATGTACTAGGATAAACTTTATATTTTATTTTTTAGAGCGTTACTTTTTATTTCCTTGTTCTTTTAAGAAATATACCTTTTCCTTTTATGACCTCTTAAGATAAAAAAAAAATATATTTCTCTCTCAATAATTTTTGAGCAATGTCTTAGTAAGAAATATTGACAGATTGCAAGGAGAAGCAAAATATTGTAAAAAAAATCAACATAACAGCTTTTTTGAGTTTTTATTACATTATATTTTTAAATATACAGTTTTAAACATGCGATTCTTTTGAGGATAAAAATGTTTATTCGAATAAGGCCATATTTTTTATTTTTTTCTTAAGAAGGAAAGATAATCTTCAGAAAATCAAATTTTCCACTATAATGGTTTTGTAATACTGAGTTACAGCATGTAACATTTTAGAAAAGTACAAAATAACAACAGAGAAGCTCATTTTTGGTTAGCAAATTTTTTTCCTTGAAATTTTTGTAAACACTTTAGAAGTTTGCGATTATTTTTATATCTTAAATTTTTTTATGAAGTGAAACTTTACTCTTTACTAATGTTGGCAGATAAACTGGAAATTTGAAGTTCACGAAGATAGAATGAGGAAAAGTTTTCAATCGTGTTATAAAGATTCACGAATCTGAGCAGAGGTTATCTTATTTTGAAAAACATAAGTTTTTGTTACTTTATTTTTTGTTAAACTTTATGTTACAATTACTACTTCAAACGACAGACACTAAGTAGAATTTTCTTTAAAAAAGTTTAATTATTTTTTTAAAAAAATATATACGTTAAATGGCTTTAATGATAAAAAAGTAAGTGTAAAAATAAAGGGGGGTGGAGGATAGGTTTCAAAGATAATTTACCTTGGAACCTTTTTGAAACACATATGAAGATTTGAATGTATAAAACACTAAGTGTGGAAAATGAAAGGAGCGTTACATTATTTTGGTTGTATTTAAGTACAAATTTGTAATCACTCTAAGAAGAGGTTTTACTGAAGTAATTCCATAAGTTTTTGAAAAGATATGGTATTAGAAAATCTCTTACTTTATGAAGTTTAGAATTATGATTGTAGGCGGCTTTTTTATATTGCATATGCATATGTATTATTCTATTAAATATTATTGTGTTATTTAAATGAAAAAAGTTAACAAATGCATTAAAGAAATTACATTTTATGTATTTTATTTCTTTTTTTCATAAACTCTTTCCATATTTGTAATTGTAGAAATTTATCATCCTGATTATGTGTGTCACATTCACTCGACATTTCATATAAATAAATATGTTGTTTGTATCATGTGTTATTATATCCTGGCCAAAAAGGTTCTAAATTTGTATTTGAAAAAGGTTTAGAAAAAAGTTTTGACAACCATTCTAGTTTTTAAAAAATTATTTTAGAAGATTGATTAAATTGTTAACTTGAGTCATTGGTATTATATCATTCATTATAAAACATATGCAATTTATTGTAAAAATTATAGCATCGATTTCATTGTAAGTCAAACCAATATGAGGAATCGATTGTTATTTTCTTCTTTTTTATTTATTTGCTTTATATAAAACATATACCTTGTTATTTCACTTTTTCATTTTTCTAAAGTAGAATATTTGTACTATTTTTAAGAAAGATAATTGCGTTACGTCTTAAAATAAAATTGAACGGACAACAAATTTTTTTTGATTATCTACTTAAATTACAACGTATGAGTTGAAAAATTCAATTAATTCTTTAAATACCCTAGCTGAATAACATAGTGTAAGCTTTTAGAATAAATACTGGTAGGCAAATAAAATATACCGATGTTTGAACATCTAAAACATCTTTTTTCTAAATTTGTTTTGCTTCATTTTTCTCTTGTAAGGCGTGCTAATAAAAAGAAACTGAGTGTCCCATATAATTAATAATACATAGGTATCAATAATTAAATAGATTTTTTAAAAAAAGATAAAATTACATAATAATTGATTACAACAAAGTCTTTCATGAAAAACATCATTTTCTTGCAATAACAATGCCATGTCAGAAGCTATGTTCTTAAATGAAATAGATTTTTTTCTTCGATTGAAAACGATAGCCAAGCGCAATTGTTTCAATCAGAATTTATTAAATACATTCAAATAGCAATGATAAATTTCTTAATACATTCAAAAGATACTATTCAACTTATTGAACTATTAGATCTGCATTTAATTTTCTGATTCAGAAAAATGAATGAATCTAGAAAAAGGAGAAACCGGGAAATATTTTATCACTTATAACGGTTTATTTTGTATCCTTTTCCCCCCTCAGTGTGACTTTTTCACTTATTTTTTACTACGCTATTCAGTAGGCTTAAATTTACAATTTAATATGAAAGCGCATTAGATGAGTACTTTAAAAATAGAGCATATATTTCCACTTCATAATCTAAGTATTAACAATAAAATAACCATTAAGTATTTAGTGCTAGCCTAATAATAAAGTAGCTTATTACCGAAGTAATGGAGTAAAAGCTTGAATACCGTAGCAAAAAATAAACTGTACGTTAAAAATTTGTATGGTTTAAGGGAGTAACACTTGCATTACCTAACACTATATATCAATGGACATTTAAAATACATTAATGCTTACACTCTTTAGTGATACATAATTTTTTACCACAACATTTATCACGAACATTGCATTGAATATATACAGAATAATCGATTTAATTTTTCATAATTTTATATCACTCTAGGCAATAACATAAGGATTAAAAAGAGAAAAATGTACTTTTTGCAAAAATTGAATAATAAATTTTTAAAAATAAATGAAATGCATGAATATTTTTTGATTTGCAATTATTAGTTGAAGTTATATCCTACGAAGCACATCAATTTTAATTCCGATAAAACTGCTCTCGGAAATTTTCTTTAGCTGACGAAGTATTTTAATCTTGAGTTAATTAATAGTACGAGGTAATTAAGCTTCATTTACATCTGAATACAAATTTTATGAGATATATTTTAAAAATGAAACTGCAAAAGGCTGTATTTGAAGATGTATATAATAAAACATTATTTTTAGCAATACATTTTAAAAACCTTATTTTCAATTGATGTTTGTTCACTAAGTGAGGTAAGTCTTTTTTAGTATTTTTTTTAATGTTACATTATTTTCTTATTATTGCCTAGTCAAATACTTTTACGCTCAGAATGTTCTTATCAATAAAATAAAAAAAAATTATAACCAATTTCTATCTTTATTATTTACATACATATTGTTACGAATTTTGTATAAAATAGAGTAAATAATCTGTATTTGGATATGTAAGCATTTGTATTACTCTATGTTATACTTAGTTTACATCAAATCTGTAATATTCTGAAGTAACGCCGTCCCTTACTTTATAACGGCGATTTAATAGGAGACATATTGGCGATAGGGCCAAGTTGGCATCATTTTTGGTGACCGTTCTGGTGACATTGACGACTATGTTGGCGAGTTCGAAACCCTCTGAATTCTTCTAGAAATTAGTGGAGAAATCCACTAATTTCACGATGTATAACGCAAGTGGATTTTTCTCGACATTTCCGCCGGGTCTCTTAATGGAACGATCTTCCTGAAACGAGTCAGTCCAGCAGCGGTTGTTTTCACACGTAAGCGTACAATTCCGCTACCACCCACCATGTATAATACTACCATTCCCTGGTCTCAGGGAACTGAATACCTCGGTTTAATTTTTGATAACTAACTCATTTGAAAGCCACAAATTTTGCACGCTCGTGATAAATTCCGGAAAGCTATGTTTAAACTTTCCCCTTAATTATAAAGATTTCACATTTAGATTTGCACAGCAAAATGCTTCTCTATACAGTCTTTTGCGTCCCATCATTTCATACGCATGTCCAGTTTGGGGTTATGCAGCTAATTGTAACGTTAAAATTCTAGACACACTTCAGAACACTCTAATCAGAATGATCGTCGGTGCCAGCAGATACATGAGCAACGCCAACATTCGTAAAGCTCTTGACATACCTTCTTTTAAGCAGCCCAAACAAAATCTCTCCATTAAATTCTTTAATTCATTAAATGACTCCGATAATATTAATATGCAAAATCTTCAAAACTACATTGCTCATATTAAGAGGAAACGACCCAGGAGAATTCTCCTGGACTCGTAAATCCTCCATAGTTGAAAATATTTGTTTACTATTTTAATCTGCTAAATTCTATTTTTAAATTTTGATCTCTCATTCTTATTTATTTAATCTATTTTGTATCAAAACATTTCGTGGCGGAGTGCTCTAAGCACCCGCTGCACTTCAGTTTAAAACTGCAGCATGGTCGAGCGTGGTCAATGTAAAGGAGGATGACCACTTCGCAAAAACCCACCGGCTGCCTTTTCCAATTCCCGCCTCCCCTACTGTACATTGCTTCACAACACACCTCCCCAAGAGCAGCCCTTCTGAGCCATTATCCTCACTTCTCAACATCCAATAGGAAGACGCTTTCTCTTTCACCAGTTTCCAGTCAACTAAATAGACTTTGCAATCAACAACTGCACATTGAAGCCCCACCTACTGGTCCGCCACCGGTCCAATGGCAATGCTACACCACATAAGCATGCAAATTCAACGTTGTCATGTCTTCAAACTGAACTTTTCAAGCCAGATACGGGATTGAACGTTCCTAGAAACTCATATTCCCGGAAAATATTTCGTAGATTCGTAGAGACCAGTCGGTCTGGTTTTGATTAGCGACTAGTAAACATGCCTTGACCGCGATTAGCTCGGCTGTGCTTGTGAATAATTTTTTACATACGTGTATTTTAGATACCGATAATTGTATCTGAGTGCTGTTGAAGGTGTGAAGACCTTCTGAGATTTATTGTGTGAAAGTTGTTGCTGCATCCTGTATTCCAAGGATTGTTTTTGCGACAATAAACTCTCATCGCTCTTAAATAACTGACTTGTTGTTTGCGACTTATTTACATAAAATCCTCGAACCCCGATCAACGTAATAATATAAAATTTGAATATAGCAAAAGCGCTCTATATTTTACACAAAATGTCTTCGAAAAATATTTCATTGTTATATCATATATCTGTAGGTTTCTGTGATTTGAATACTTTCTCATTTTTTTTAAACATTTAACCTTATAAAATCATGTATTACTCGAAATTATAAATATGAAAGCTTCTTTTTAATTTATTTTTACTATGATTCTAATTTAGATTTTAAAACAATCATTCAGTTTTATTTTCAATAATTTTCCCGGCTTAGCCATGGTTTCTCTTTCCAAAGTAAAGATGTCGTAAGAAACGTCTCTTCGTAGGAAACAATGATTAAAATCCTTGCCTTAAAATTGTTTTTACCTAAGAATTATAGCATACATGAATCCCAAACATTTTCGAGCAAACCAGGGCAAAGAAAGCTGTTCAATTTATTTTAGTGGGCGGACGTATATATAAGCATATTTTTAAAATGTAATGTTTTTGTACCTCAATAAATTTCTTAAATATATTAAAAATATGTTTGTCATTTTATAGTGATAAATACTGATATAATGAATTACAGCAGTTATTATAATCGAGATTCATCATCATGTGTAAGTATTGTTAACAGGAAGAAGAATTTTTTGATCCATACATTTCAGATAAATATATTTCTTTCTTTTCCCTTTTTTTTTTGCTTACAATCAAAATATGCTATTTTTATAATTTTTCTCTGGAAGAAATGTAAAAATTAAAATTTAAAAAAGGCTGATTTTTTTCTCTTTAAATTTTTTTAATTGTGAATTGATCTATTTAAAGTATTTCATGAGTTTTTTAACAAAAAATGGAAGCTTCATAAGAAAGCTATATTGAACTCGAATTATTTTTATACAAAAAAAGCACTACTACCAGCATTCATAAAATATCGATACCTTTTTCGAACAAAAAATAAATTTATGTTAAGCAATTATAAAAGTTTAATGAATGTTTCCGTTAAAATCTTTGAACAGGAAAAATGAACAATAAAATAACATAACGAAAATAATCACTGGAGAAATTATAAAGAAAAGAAAAGAAAAAACATATGTCTATATTGTAAAGGTCCCATAAAAATCCAGTTTAATTTAAGCTCTTAAAATTGTATATTTCTTTCAGAAAACTTTTAAAAACTAAAATGTCTCTTTTTTCAACAGTATACATGTGTGTTATATCTGTGAGTGTAATTAAATAAATAAATATAGGCATACGATACAAAAAAGCAAAGAAAGAGGAAAATAACTCAGCAAATTTTTACTCTTTAGCAAATTTAAATTTATGCAAATATTTTTTTTAATTTAAGTTTTTTTTCTTACTATTCCTTGGATCAAATGATACATCAAGTTTTTATTAATAACTTATTTCCTTTTATCTTAGAATCGGTCATGAATCAAATACATTAAATCACATTTTTTACAGAGAGATTTTTGAAACTCTTGAGAAAGTTAATTCGAAGTATTTTTACTAATAATTCATTTGGTGGTTTCGTGGCAATAAGTTTTATTCCAAAATTGTTTGTTTATTGATTTTCTTTTATTCTGAAATCGATCGTTGTTTCCTTTTGTAAAGCAATATAATTTTTCTTCTATTTGAATTACAAGATTGGTGATGGTACTATCAACTTTATTGACAGCAAGTGTTATCTTTTCGTGTAGTTCTGCTACGTTATGCGGCAATGAAAGTTCGGAAACTTGGGTCTAATATAAAAGAACAAGTTTTTGGATAAGACGAATAACAAGGAGAGGATTACTCGAGCTGTAATAACATTGATGATTACATTGATGATAACATTGATGAGTTCCATGTTGAGCAGAGTGTGTGTCAGGAACTGCACTATCACCTTTATTAATACCATCTGACCAGGGCCAATTTGAACACCTGTCAGATATGTAAATAAAATTTGAATTTCTTCTGTATTCGTTCATATTTTGTTTTGGCTGTATTCGTCTTGATTTTCTTAACTACAACTCTCCGAAGCTCAGAGGCATTATGAATAATCCTGTATAATGGTACATTTTCTACAAAAGAAATCAAATAGACTCGTTTAAATTCAAATTTACTATAAATAAGAAAGGATTATGAAGCCAATTGGCTGAGTGGTTAGTGCATCCACAACACAGGTCGAAGCTCGCATCCCGGGCTGAGAAAGGATGACTCAGCCTTTCTTCCTTCAGCGGGTCGATAAATGAGTACCAAGCTTGCTTAAGGTATCCGACTACCCTAAAACTGTGAATTTGGCCAAAAATTGACAATTTTTTTATGATTTTATTTTATGGACATCTTGTTAGCTTTATAAAAATACCAAGTTTATCATTTTCCGTTTCCTAGAACAAAAACTACAAGTGTTTTAAGAAATGCAGATGCTATTACTTTAAGCAAGTGGTCATACTTTAAACGCGTATTACTCGAAATTGATTCTTTTGAAAATAATCAAACGGGTCAGCGATTGCTAAAATAGTTTTGAACCTAATAAACTGAATTTTTTTCTGTAAGTTCTGATTTTATAGTAGAATTGTTTTAACCTTCAGATTTATCAATCACTGTTTTATTACAAAATTTACAGTCCCTTATGTGAATAATAATCACTGTCTTTTTAAGCATTTTCATATAGTAACAGAGATAAAGTGCTCTAGTTTTTGTAAAATGAAAATATCTCATATACTGAAGTCATTTCAAAATTGAATAATATAGAAACATATAGATTGAAAAAATTGAAAATTTGTTCATAAACCTTTGTGCAGAATGGGTCGCATTTATGTTATTTTTGTCAATTTTTACTTATTTTTTCCCATTTTAGTAATAATAAGTTATTTTCTTTTCTTAATTTTAGCACATTTTTCTTAAAATGCACTAAAAAAATCCAAAAATATCAAAAAAATCCCCATTTCACCTTTTTTTTTAAAAAAAAGTTGTCGCAACCAGTCGGATACCTTAACTACAACTCTCCGAAAGCTCGCAGGGCATTATGAATAATCTTGTATAATGGTACATTTTATTCAAAAGAAATCAAACAGACTCTTTTAAATTCAAATTACTAAAAACAAGTAAGGAATATGAAGCCCCGTGGCTGAGTGGTTAGTGCATCGCGCTTCCACAGGTCGAGGCTCGTTTATTTTGTTTATTTTGTACTATAGAATAGGAGAAGAAGCTGATTCCATTAGCTGGATCTTGTAAGCATATATCCACGTAGGTCGAGGCTCGCATCTCGGGCTGAGTAAGGTTGATTCAACCTTTCATTCCTTCAGTGGCTCGATAAAAGAGTACCTAGCTTGCTTTAAAACTTTACACTGGAGACTCGTCTCAGACTGACCATCTGAATGTACATCTGCTCATGCACTTCAGGGACCAAATTTACGAATACTGATTTGGACATAGTAGGCCTTGGCCCTCATGGTCTGTAGAGCCACTGAGTTAAGTTAAAAAATGGAATATTCTGTGTGATTAAACATTAATAACTGAAGTGAACTAATTGTAATAGTTAGTTAAACTAACTTACGTTATTATTAATCTCTGTTATAAATAAAAAATATGAAAAACTAGCATTTTTAATTTAAATTCAATTAAATTGTTCATTTGTCTCCTTGAAAATTATTTACAGCATATATTACCATTAGTTAGTCATTATATAACAAAATGTGAAAAGTACAAATTATTTTCCTACTTTTCAATCCATAGGTTGAAAATCAAATTTATTCAATTAAGTTCCAATGAACGAGAAACGACAAAAATGATATGTGGCCATTCTTCTCAGAATGGGAAATTTAAATACGGATAATACTGGTGAATTACAGATATTTCCATTTATTAATTAAGGATACGTTTTTTTTTTATTTCAAATAAAATGTAACATGGTTGGTAATTCTGGCATCTTTTACAAATTTTGTTTACCTTAAAAACTGATATATATATATATATATATAATACACGATATTAAAACCTTTACAAATTAACTGAATCACTAATGAAAATATGTCTAGTTATTCAGAAGAGAAGAATTATTTAAAATGTACCAGGAACTCAACTGTCAACAACCTTATTTAACGTGTTTTTCAATTTTCTTTTTATATTCTTCTGTATTTTAATACTATGTATACACATGATAATAAGTTGTCCAGAGGTAAATGTGACACTGCTTATTACACTAACAAAACAAGAATATAAAATGAGCTGCATTTGCTTAAACAAAAATTCTACTCAAGTATTAGTAACAACAAGTTAGCACTACAAAAGATGATGCAGGTACATTATTAGACTGAATTATGCATGAAATGAAAATAGTAATATGGAAATAATCCCCGCAGAATGAAATGTAAATATTTTTACCCATTGAATTAAAAACATTTTTAGTCACAGAATATTAACTCTTTTCTTACAAAAGATAACGCAGTAATGCGTTATCATGTTAATCAAAATTTCTCTCTATCTGCTTAAAAACAATATCTCTCTCTTTATCCACAGATAATCATATTATTGCATATGTGACTGATTACTATCCTACTTGTTAATATTTTTTGGAAAAATTCTTACTATTTAATAAGCAAAGAACTAAATTTGTGCTTAAGTGTATACTAATAATCAATATTGCAAAAATATTATCCGTATTAAAATTGTTTGACTAAAAGAAAAATCAAAAAAGCAACCATTTTTAGTACCTTAAGAACAGAAAAAATAAGAAAATGCATAACGTTACTCTACACTTAATAAATATCACAAACACAGATTTTGTTTGATAATGCGTAAAAATAATTAAAATTTCCTTTGTCTCAGAAGCAACGCGCAAGCGAATCTAGATAAATATATAATAAACATTATAATGTTTTTTCACCAAATATTTTAATTAATCAAGAAGAAATAAGCTTATTATATGTCACAAATAAAACATTATCGATCTTGACTTCCTATATTTTTCTTTAAAAAATTATATTTTTAACAAGTAATGTAAAAAAAGGCAATTCCTACTTTGAATAAATGAATAGAAAATATCTATTAATGATGGAAAATTTGAACGAAATATATATATATATATATATATATGTATATATATATATATAAATATATGGCTTAGAGTATTGGTAAATGCAGGTGAAGGTTGTCTAGCCACAAAACTTTGTTTAAACCTGTAACTTTGGTTTCTTAAGCCTAGAGTTTGGCATAGTACTACTGCGGTTATTATTTTTTATTATCTTGACTAGTTAGGGTTTATAAATACTCTGTATATATTTATGGATTATATATATATATAAAGTGCTTGGTAATTATGCTATTATTTGTAAGTATTTTTATAATACTATGATTAATGAACATTTTTTAAACAATAAATCTTTCAATAGATTGGAATTGTCAGATAAGAAATTACTAATCGAATTACTGCTGTATACAGAAAATTGAGTGTTTCCATTCATAATATTTAGTTTCCATATATATTTTTAACACCTAAATTTCATAAAAATCCTGTTAAATTTAGAACAGTAACAAATGGTTTTAAAACTTATATTACTGCTGCAGGTAAAATGCTGCACAATATTTTGCAAGAATTCATTAATAAGCAATGTATAATAAAGCTATAATTAAAATAGTAAATAAATTATAGATTTTTTTAAAATAAAAATATTTATTCAGTTCATAGTTACGACTTTGAAGATCTTTTTAATTCTATTAATATCAATGATGTAATTAGGGTAATTTTAGTTAATCATAGAAATTATAACCTTAATATAATTTACAAAAATTTAGTACTTTAATAAATTTTGTCCTAAAAGAAAACTACATTAATTTTAATGGTTCTCTGTACAAACAAACCAAAGGTTTGCCTCAAGGTGGCCCTGCTAGCAATAGTTTGGCTAATTTATATTTACACTTTTACGAAAATAATTATTATTATAATGATTATTACATTTTAGATACATAGATGACCTAATATTTTTGTAAAAATAATAATTATAATCCCATATCAATTTTTATCCGGGATATTTAAAGCTAATTTAAATTAATAATAATCCTGTTAAAACTAATTACTTGGATGTATCATATTATTAAGGACTATAAATTACATAGCAATATTTGATAAAAAGATGATTTTAATTTTAACAATTAAATTGAATTCCAGTAAGTCCTTACTGAATTCAAACATCTCTATTTCAGTCTATCGAAATATTTTTTCAATTATATTATCGTAACAAGGTATTAGTTAGTGATAAATCTAATATATATTTAAATATTAATAACTTTATTAAACATTGTATAGAACACATTTACCCTCCTAAATTTATAAAAAGTTATATAACAGTTAAATAAAAAAAAGTTTTTTCAGTTGTACAGTTTATAGATAGATGGCGCCTCTAGCTAATTAATTTTGTAATAATATATTTTATTAAAAATTAATCGTTTATGCCTGGATGGATTTCTATAAATTTTTGAAATAAATATAGAATTTTTTAAAGTATATATATAGTAATAATGCTACTTTATCAAAAAATAATAATTATATGCGTTACTGTTATTGTCCATAAGAGGCGAATATGTATTCAAGTGTAAGTCTTCTATTAGTTTAGCTTTGATTTTAAATATTTTAGTAATTATTAAGGCTATAACATTATAGTATTGCATTAATAGATTAGGTTTTATCTATAATATAGTTAAACTTCTCTAGAAATTTATTGCTTTCCCTATGGCCCAGAATACTGGCAAATTCAGGTGAAGGTTGGCTGGCCAGAAAACTTTGTTTAAACCTGCATTCCTAGTTCCTAAGGCTGGGAGTTTGCTTTTAGTATTTCTGTGGGTAAATCTTTTCTATTATGACTATAGTTATCTTAGTATATAACTATATTTTTTAGTATATTTTTTGAAATATATATATATATATATGTTGTGCATTATGTAAAACAATGCACACCCGGTTTGGCTAATTTGGCAGAAAACTGGTTTTTCGACTCCAAATTTTGTCATTGTTTTAACAGTTACATTGTTACAACAATAAAGACAAATTTAAGTTGGCGTCTAAAACTAGTAATTAATTTAATTTAATTAATCAATTAATATTTAAAAAACTGTATTAACATCAAGTGTCATCTAGTACAAGTTTCAAAAAATTTATTTGAACTTGTGATTGGATCAATAGAAAGTATTTTATTAACGACTGAAAATTTGAACAAAATAAATATACATTTATATATATATATATATATAATATATATATAAAAAATATATATATATATATATATATATAAAATATATATATAATATATATATAATATATATACATATATATATATATATATATATATATATATATACATATATATATATAAATATATATATATATTATATATATATACATATATATATATATATAAATATATATATATATATATATAAATATATAATATATATGTATGTATATATATATATATATATATACAGAGAGAGAGAGAGAGAGAGAGAGAAGTGAGCTAATAGTAAGAATTGAAAAATGGAAACGAATTATTTTGCTTATTAACGTTTATTTCCCCCAAAAAATGTAGAGAATAAGGAATAAAATTAAATAACATCACAAATTTGCTTTTAACCAACTTATTATTGGTGCAACGATGATTTTTAGAATAAATAAAATTTTTATCAAGAACTTACTTTTTTAAAACCATTTACGTATTATTAATAAAGATACATATTGTTCAGTACTGAATGTGTTCAATACGAATGGGATGTTAATATAATAACATAATTTCTAAATTCTCAAAGAAGTTTTCAGACCATTATACTCCATCAATTTCAACTTAAGGAATCAAGTAAATAATAGCTATAGAAATAAAAATATATTTTTAAAAATCGCTTTGCTCCAATTTTCAAATTAAATATTGCAATTTTGAATAAAAATCACAAATAAAAAGAATTCATATTTTAATAGCAAACATTTCAGTCTCATGTGTTATATTTATTACATTGAAATACCGAAGAAAAGAATATTGAAAGAGATAGCCTGAAGATACAATTAATGACTTTGCTCACACGAGTAGCAACAGAATTAGTTTCACTTGAACACTCCATTGGCACTTTTCTTTTGAATTCCAGGCAAGCTCCCTATTCAGCATTACAATGTATACCTCATTAACGTATGGAGGGCAAATTGGAAAAGAATGATCTCCATTCTTTTTATGCAGGTTTGAATAGTCCTTGAAGCTAATAATGAGTAATAACAAAGAAGTGAAAAAATGGCTATCATATGGAGAAAGAAACATTTCAGTATGACAAAAGAAGGAAAGATGAGAGTCTTATAGATCTCTCTCCCATTTTAATTAAAATTATTTTAAACGCAGAAGATCAGTATTTGATAATTTTACTTTGTATTATAGTTAGAGGTTCATTTTTTGATTTGGTATGGAATATTTATAAATTAGGTATGTATCATCGATTTGAGCTATAAAATTATTATATGTTATCAAATGTTTTCCGGTACTATGAGAAAAAATGTTAGAATGTTAACACATTTGCTTAAAGCATTAAGGAAAAGTATCAAATAAAGTTTCGAATTATTTCTGAAAAGTTATTAAAAATCCTACTTTCTGTAAATTTTATACTATCTTGGCGTGAATACTTTATGCTTTTAAATATTTTGTTGCATTTTTATCTAAAATTACTTTAAAAAATGTTTTAAGATTTTTTTAATGAAATTAGATTTTAAAAATATTTAAGCAAATTTTCCCTTCTTTAAGTCAAATAGTTAAATTATCCTCGCACTTTGTTTTAATTAAATACCACTTATCAAAAGAATATCCACGTTATTTTAAATAAAAAAAATAATACACAAATATATTCAACTAGATAAAATTCAACCAAAAGAGTTATACTTGAAATAGTAAGATTTTGCTACCAGTACAATATTTAGATTATAATTTATGCAAAGATGCAAATTTTATTTAGATTTATCGATAAAAGTGATCAAACTGAAAGAAAATTGATAAAAAATTCTGAAATGAACAATAATCAGTTTCTATGATTTGAGGCATTTGTTCTTATTGGAAATAAATTTTTCAATCAGAAAAGGAGATTAGAAACGACGTAAAATAAACTAGTGTTTCCTTATTCGATTTCATGTCAATAAATTTGCTAACAACAATATCGAAAAGGTGAAATTCAAATAATTAAATCATCATAAGTATAATTTAAGCACTCCGAAACTTATAAAATATTATGCAATTAATAACTTCAAAATAATCTAGTAGTATTTATCCTTTAGAATATTTTTAATTTTCAATATCTATATACATTAAAAAGAAATAACTTCAAAGAAATTTTAATGAATACCTGAAAATTTTTCATTTTTATAATAAATTCTAAATAAACTTTTTTATTTACAAAAAGAATAATTAATATTGTATTTTTAAAAAATAAAATTTTTCTGCTTTTTAAATTTAGAAAATTAAAAAATTGAATTAAATTACTCAAATTAAAAAGTTGACTTAAATTACTCAAATTAAAAGCGAGTAATTATTATAGTAGCAATAGAATGAAGGCTTTATGTTCCAAATATGTAGAATTTTCTTGAAGTTAAAGCCTGGAAGTAAATGCATATTTTTAGACAAAAGAAAAATTCAGATTTAATTTTTGTGAAATTTTTCCATGGGCATTTTTGTTTTTAAAGTGAATGTTCTGAAATTGCTCAGTACATGCTGATAGTAGAAGATTGTAGAATTAAACTATTCTTAAAATGCTAAAACTGCTTTTTTGTAAAAGAACGCTTTTCTTAATTCTATAATTATAAGGGCATTGTTCTGCGCACAAAAGAAATTCTGCATTGTGTTTTCTTTCTTTTGTGTTAAAATCAAATAAAAAAGCAGCTGTGAAATAAATAAACTCTTTCTTTTAGTGAATATAATTAGCACACTTAAATTAAACTTTAAGTGCTATTGTGGTTCAGTTTGTACTTTTTTCCTTTCACTTCTTAGATTTCAAAAAGACATTTAAAACAAAAAAATAAAATGCTTCTGTAGAATACTGCATGAGACATATGATGTAAATACCACACGAAGGAATCGAGAGTCTGAAGAACTGAAAAAAATAGGCAAGTGTTTTTAAAGACAAAGATTTAATTACAGATGCGTAGAATATATCATTTTAAGTAGTAATGTATTAAAAACAGTTAGGCTGAGGTTGTATTCATGAAATCTGCATACTTACTTTAATTATAACGTTAGTTCAGTTGAAAAAAGTTAATTTATCTATTTAAATCTTATGTTTAAAGTAGCTTATTATATAAGTGTTGATTAATTGATTTTTTTATTGATCTGGCTCTCAGAAGCAACACAAGGACGAATTGCAACTGACCATGACATTTTGGAAATCAGCTACCGTAGCCTTATATAAAAAGTACTAGCAATAAAAAATATATTAAAAAAATTAAGCTATTTTGCAGATTGTTTGATTATAAATATACTGCGCAATGAAAATAATTCATTTTATTTAATGTGTATTGAAATTTTTTGCTGTTATACCATATCTGTTGGCCTTAAACGGATAAATTGTAGTTCTATGTAGGAAGTTTTAGGCGTTAATGCTGATTAGATGAATCTAAATTATGTCTTAAAAAGTAAGAAGTAAGCAGTAATGTTAGCTCGAGGAGAGTAACGTTTATAGCAGCAACATTTACATACGTAGCGTACTGTAAAATGCAAAAACAGTTCCACAGTAAAATATTTGCATAATCACTCGAAGGATGCATAATGCGATAAGTGTGAAAAAGGTTCATTTAACGGTTGCTATTTCTTTCATTGCGTTAAATGTTGCGTTTTTTGTAGCACTTTTCTCTTCCGTTTTCTGTTTCAAATTTCTAAAAATAAAGTCATTTGCATAGCTGGCATGCGATTGATGAATCCCTTCTTAGGTTAGGATTATCCGAGATTTTCCAAGCCTTAAATTTCAACAGTTCCATCACCAATCATTAGTGGAATCACTATCAAAAGGAACACACAGTGTCACACCGGGAAGTGGACGTCCTAGGGTTACTACTGTACGCGAAAACCGTTATATGTGTCTGACAGCTCGCCTATCCTCTTTAAGCGTTGCGACATCATCAGGAATAGTGAAATCTCGACAAGCGTTTTGTAAAAACTTGCATGAAAGTCATAAGTATTCTATAAGGCCATCAATTCAGTGCCATTGACGTCGTTGCACATTAGAGCTCGGTTGCAATGGGGTCAATATTACATCCATTGGTCACCGCAAAAGCCACTATATAGTTTTCGATGATCCCAGATTCCGTTTAAGCAATATTCCCGTCAGATAAGGATCAGGGGATTCCCATAAACTCGTTCTAAAGCTCACAATATCCCTGAAGGTGCAACTACAGTTTTGCTAGTGCCGTGGTTTGAGCATGG
>BMAO01028599.1:0-55012 GCA_019973975.1 Trichonephila clavata | reverse complement strand
AAAACACACTTATCTGCTGAAAAATGAAAATTTGTGTTAACAGTCAATGAGGTATGGGTATATTTAAGTGACTGTAGTAAAAGAACAATTTTCTATTGCACAAATGACGGGCATGACTTCGTCAGTGTATACTCAAGTTCCCAAAGGGATTCATGATAGTCTCAGGAGTGTTTTTAACAACGGCTAACTCTAAAAATCAAAAAAGTCTCAAGTAAAGCCAAATTTAATTCACTCTACTATCAGTAGAATATTTTAGAACCAATTTTTCAGGAAGAAACTCCAACTTTATTGGAAAGCACATTGATAAAGTTGAGCTTCAGAAGGACAAAGCCTCTACTCACACGTCTAAGTCAACTGCGCTTACTTAGCAAAGAAAGAATCAGAAAAAGGAATAAAATGTATCTCATTTGATCTCATTGTATCTCAACCTACGCTTCTGCAATGGGCTTTTGTGATTTCGATTTATTAAAACGAGGCTTAGGAAACGGCATCCAAGACTTTGGAAAAAGGTTCAGTAGGAATGGAATAAAATTTGCATGACAGTACTAAAAAAAAGTTTACTTTCATGAAAACATTAAGCTGAAACTGTTGTCAAGAATCATGGCTATCACACAGAAGCAAATAACCACATAAATACGGTATTTAATGATGAAAATTAACAATCAAAATCGTTTCCATAAAGTGCGAACGTCCTTTTGTAGAATGTATCTCCAAAGTATATTTTATTTGTCTTCTTTTTTTTAATATACCAATCGGATGAGGCCAACTAAGCAGAATTCCATGCGAAATCTTGATACCCAAATGTATAGTTGACTACATATCAAGAGGTGGTGATGGCGGTGTTATGGTGTGATATTTTAATAGATCACATTAGAAACCATCATTCCTATAGAACAATCCCTGACTTTTCTACACTGTATGAATTTTATTGCATACCAGGGTGCTTCCTTCACGGCAGCAGCATTTCCGGCAGGTGATGCACTTACCAACAAGATAATGTCCTAAGGACCGAATAATTAGATTCGAGGAACATTTTGTTGAACTTCAGGTCGGGTCTAGAGGTTCTTCGCCAAAAGCCCTCGTGTAGCTGAACAGTGCGACGTTAATATTCACTCACTCACTCAGCTCGCGTCTTGACCTCGAAATTCACTTGACATGAATCCAATGGCATGCTTGTGGGTTCACCTAGAAATCCGAATTCGTGTTTTTACGCTGCCATCTCACTATTTGCAGGACTAATTAGTGAGTGCCTGATTTCTGGATACTTCAGACTAAAAAATATATATATATCTTGATCAAATTTTCAATCGGTTATAAAATATTTTTTATTTATCTACTCAAGTTCAAATACATATTTTAAAACTTGTAGTGGATGACACTTGATGCTAATACAGTTTTTTCAAACATTAAATCATTAATTAAATTTTATTAATTAATTTTAGTCTTATACGGGAGAAAAAAATTAAATTTGTTCCGAATGAAGGCGATAGATTGCGACACTATGCACTGATTATCTAATTCCCAGTTATGAAACATTGAAAATAGACAAATTCACTTTCTATTTTGCCACTTAATATTATGATTCTGTCATGTGTATTTACATTTTTGAGTTAATTGTAATTATTTAATAAAAAGTAACTAAAATAAAAAATTTCTTTTTTGACCTAACAAGGAATTGAATCTAAAAAAAACATTTTTTTGTATTACTTATTTTTACGATTATAATCGTCTTCTTACTTAATTATACATTAATATTACAGGACTTTTTCTTCAAATTTTGATTAATATTTTTATTAACGAAATGCTTCCAAAAATTTCTCTGGGCTATTTAATTGTATTAGAAATGCAAGGGGAAAAAAAGAGTATCTTTATCTATCTTTATGTATCACCATACTGTTTGAATTTAATTGAAAGAAAGTGAAGAATGAAAAAAATTGTTGATATTATTTACTAACTGAACTCGAAGAAAATTATTTTCCCCATATTTAACATACTGTTTTAATTATAATAACTCTAAGAAAACTCTTGATTTTTTTATCCCTTTTTTTAATTCTGGTACAGAGAACGAGCGAACTTTCCTGTCTATGTCTCAAGGTACTCCGATGATTTGATTCTCGAGTCTTACTTTTTTTTGGAAATCTAATTACACTTCAAGAACTTAATAAAAAACTGGCACTTCAGTTTCAGATTTAATTAAATAAATGTTAGTTTTTCATCACTTTTTTTCTGCCTTTATTTTTTATTGAGGCGGGGGGAAAACTCTTGCGGGTAAAAAAATTAGTTTTCCGTTTTTACCACAAATAATAATAATAATAATAATAGTTAAATATCGACATTTCTGGTTAATAAAATTTTAATTAATGATTTGAATTCAATTAAAAACTGCTGTAATAATGATATAAGATGAAAGGCAAGGCTTAAAAAATATGCCATATTCAAACTGAATATCACAGTATTCTTTTACAAATAAATTGCTGCAGCCGCGGAGTAGTTCCGGTCGCGAATATACGGCCAGGGATTTTGAATCTTATTCCGAATCCTGATACCATTAAAAACCCATCCTCTGGAGGTGCTGATGCGCATTAAATCTGATGAGACTTTAGACATCGTGTGGAAGTTAGGAGAATGGGGTGTTAGCTCGGGTCCTCATTTCTTGACCATAATTTATAATTACAAAATCTGTCACTGGTAGCCCCCGGGTTAGTTTCAAAGTTCTACGTTAATAAAATGTCAAATCTCGACACAAGCTCAGATCAAATCTTACAAATTAATGTTAATAATAAATTATAGTGTAAAAAAACTAAAAAAAAACACCCTTTTATAGTTAATCTAGTGCTTCTCAAACTTCCAGTGTTTGCGACCCAATATTCACTCATAATTTTCATCGCGCCCTCAAAACAATAACAATGCATTGAATTCATTAATGCTATACTTTGATGCTAAAGCTACAATACGACTTAAACCTCTTAAGGACGTATAAAAACGTCTCGTTCAGTCAAAGCGTTATTTCCACTGAACGTATATATACGTCTTTCCGATCTTTCCTGCGCACTGATATTCATAAAATTATTCCGGTTTCGAACGTAGTCGGATACCTTAAGACTTGGAATTTAAGACTTCAATAGATTTATAAATTACTCTATTTTAATTTTGGAGAGTTAGTTAAAGTGAGTGTTATATTAACATCTCACTTTCTAGCTATGCAAGATCTATTGGTGATGGACCTTGTAATTTTGAATCATGGTCAAGTGACGAGGACGACACCTGTGCGGGCACCCTTCTCCATTTCCTAGCATCCTCGCCACACCAAAGGGATGGTATTTGAGGTTCGACAGATTTATAACGCTCATCGGTTTAATTTTGGAGAAAAAAATGTATTCCCTTTATGTTCCAAATGCTTTCAAGGGTGGATAAAAAGTTACGCGGAAAGAACTAGTAAAAAAGGTTTTGTGTGAATGAATTTAGAAAAAATTTACAAGCATATATAAAACTTTAAATGGTTGAAAAAATCACTTTGAAGAGCAAACAGAAAAAAACATAGTCCTATGATTATTTTATTCCTGAATGCAAAATTTATTTGAAAAAAATTTTAATTATACATTTAATTACAAAAGTTTGAGCTTTTTTCTTCTTCTTGTGTTCTAAGTTTCCGATGTTTTCAGATTGCATCGGAAACTACCTCTGTGAATATGATTTATTAACTGAAGTTGTTGTTGCTAATGCACCTGTCTGACGTAGTCAGATCAAGGTCCACGAAATTCATCATGGCATCGGGCTATATTGTACGCCTGTCATTAGCCGTAGCTTTGAGCACCATGCAGGTGACAGTACAATTTGGCTCGGTTCCACCCCAATTTTGAGGGAGAACATCCTGGGAATGGTCAGGGGTTTCCCACCTCTCTTCCCCTTCCACCAACCACACGAAAGGACTTGCGGCTCGACGGCTATTTAAAGTCCCCCCATGCCGCGAAGGCACTATAAATTTACAAACATCAATGTCTTCTCCGGGATTCGAAACCAGGCCCTACGGTACAGCAGTCAGCGTCGCTAACCACTATACCGGAAGTAGTTTATATGATCAAATTATAATTACGGTAAAATGTTGACAGTTTGAATTATCCCTTATCTCTAAATGAAATATTAATGCACTTAGATATATCAAATAAGAAAATTAAGTTTCTTTCAAATGATTAATTTTAAAAACAGAAACAATTTAATCTGGACAGTAAAATTTTCAATATTTTATACCATTTTTGATTTTAAAAATATATTATTCATAAATACATTTGTAAACCAAATACATTATAAGTCATACAAAAGTGCTAGTGAAATATCACGTCTTCCATTTTTTTTAATAAAAATTTCAAAGAAATAAATTGAAAACAATAATTTCTTCGCTAAATTTACCGAGTTAAGCTCTCATTTGAAACATATTTCCATAGAAATTGCAATCGAAATATGATCGAATTTTGAAACATTACTCTGAGATTTGTCAAATATCGTTTTTAATTCAGAGCAGAGTTAAATTACTTTGTGCTTTTTTCTGTAATATATGCTTGCTCATTTCAAAGCGGTCTTGTATTCACATTTTAATTATAAACATGAAAAGATCGTAAACTGCTGGTGAAAAAAATTCCATACATGAGTTAATCTCATACACACTCTCTCGTCAGAGGCTATGTAAAATCTAAAAATAGATATATTGGAAAGAAAATAAGTAACATTCAGAAATATCGAGTTTCGCCATCTTCCTAGATTCAAATTCCTTTTTTTAATTAATTTGAACAATTCATGATATTCGAATATAAAGGCCTTAGCTGTAAATCTGAGAATGTTATTAATTTTTTAAAAAAGGCGTAAATCGATAAGAAGTTCGTCTTCTTTTGATAGTAAGGTTGAGTCAAGTATTTTTTACTTGCATTAAATCTATTTGTATGCTATTTGGACTTAAAAGTTTACAAAATAAAATCTCCATTGTTTAATTAATTTCATTTAAATGTCCTTTATTTTAATCTTTATACATTAGATTAGATATGAATATATCCTCACCAGAAATCACGTATTTTCATTTTAATTCAATAAAAATTTCGAAAGTAAATTTAAGAAAATCAAATTTTTATAACGCTAGAAGTTGAGAGATTAAATGATTACAACAATATATCATTCCATGATTTGCTGATTTAATCTAAAAGACATTGTGAGACAAGTCACCGACAAATGTAATTCTATCGACAGAATGCCATTAAGACAATGGATGAGCAATTCCTCCAGCCAGACAGGAACATCGCATTTGACCTTCATCCCTGGGTCGATGAAGATCGAATTGAACTGAAGGAACCAATGACATGGGACGCTACAGACCAAAACTAGAGAAGATACAATCAGTGAAAGGAGTTCAGCATCAACATCAGCTCAGCATCAATTTCTTCAAAATAAAATATCCCAGTAATATGAAAGATTAAAAAGTCCTCAAATCTATTTAGCTTATTGGAGCCATTTTATAAAAGATTTTCTAACGTAGTCTATATTTTGCATTTAAATAAAGATGAAAATTTGTTTGAATCATTTACTATGTATTAAGTTATGGCGTATAACTGAGAACAACAAAAATAATTATAATGTTCATCATAGTCAACTAATATACTAGTTAGTAAATCACGAATCTATAACTAATTTTAAAAAAATTTGAAACCCTTTTTTCTTTTCAAACTCTTTAAACATACGCAGTCGATTTCAATTCATTCGAATAAATCCTTATCAATTTTTCAAAATAGCTTCATTTTTTATTTCATTTATTACTGTCATTTTCGTAAAATTAAAGCATTTGTCCAAATTCCCTTCCTCTCGAATCAAATGGATAAATTTCTGTTTCTAGCAATCATCCAAAATATATTTTAAAAGTATAAATGTATGTATTCCAACATCTGGACTCAAAATTGAAATTCACGTGTAATTGAAACAATATTTCCTCCATATTCCCAGATGGATATATTGACATATTTCATAACATGGAAAGGCCATGCCATGAATATTGATTTTGGAGACGGTGTATATTAACTAAGTTGTTAGAATAAGCTATCATAACAGATTAAGGAAATAAATCGGATTCAGTCTTCGAGGAGATAGAAACGAATAACAGTTGGATTTCTCGCCACCAAATTCTTTCTAGCGTTGGGTATTGATTTTCGCAATTCCACTTGACACATTCAATAAATATTTCTATTTCAATAATGTTGTTGATAAATCTTTCGGTCGGAATTCATTACGGTACATTTCTAATATCTCGTGTTATTTCTATTATCTGTGCTTCGTGCGACTCCTTAAACCAGCGCTTCTCAAACTTTCTATATTTGCGACCCAATATTCAATCAAAATTTTCATGGCCCCCTCTCTATACAAATAACAATTCATTTAATTCAGTAATACTATGTTTTGACGCTATAGCTACAATTCAACTTTAACCTCTTAAGGGCCATCGTCGTATATATACGTCTCACTCAACCGGTGCGTTAAATGCCCCGGACGTATATATACGTCTTTCCGAAGTATGATATTTTCTGTGCATTGCTGTCCATAAAATTATTCTGAAGGCTTTGGAGTGCAATAAAAGGACCTTGACAGCGTCTGCGAAGAATATCAGGGGATTTCCTTATTTATTCCTTTCCTTCCCCCACTCCAATACATCACGAACGCGTGCCTACGTTGAAAACGGAGGCATTGAGGAGCGAATCGCGTAACTTTTAATCGACAGTGAAGGAATTATTTATAAACTAAACAAATTATCAAGAAAAGTGTTAATTTTTGTACTTAATTTTATATGTGACAAGCTCGTGGGGTCACTGGTAATTATTAAATTTGTTCTTAACTTAGTATTGTTAAATTAATTATAAGAGACATTGTGCAACACTGATGCATTTATAAGTGTATTACATCAGTGAAAATATTAATTTAATTTTTTTTATGTCGGAATGTATTATGTTTACTTTCAGTGAATTAAAAAATTTTTAAAAAATCTTTTGTTTTCGACTTTTTAATATGCTTGCGCCCCCCTCTTAGAGTTGTCGCGCCCTTTTAGGGGTGCGCCCCACAGTTTGAGAAACGTAGCATTAAACAAATATTTATATTAGCAACTATTAGCTTAACACAGATAATTATTCAGGATATATTAACCATTAAAACTCGGCAGTTTGTATGCTGTGTACCGCAATATTTTTCCCCCTCTTTTAACACATCACTCAATAAGTCCCGGGCCTAACATATAGATGGCACTACCTTCTAACTTTTTAAGCGTAACCTAGTAACGCTAACTTTCAAACGGCACATGCCGAAATTTTGAGATGATACCTTGTTTAGTTGAAAAGTTACAGTGGTTTTCTGTGGCAACTGTTTCTAAAACCATGGATGAAAAAGAATTTCGTGTGCTAATTAAACATTGCTTTCTGATGGGGGAAAACACTGTTCAAGTAAAACAATGGCTTGATAAGTGTTATCCGGACTCTGCTCCATCGCAAACAACTGTTAAGAGAGGGTATGCTGACTTAAAACGTTGTCGTATAGACACACACAACGTTGAACATCCAGGTCGCCAAATTCTGCAGTTGTTCCAGAAATCATCAAAAAAGTTAATGAAATCGTTTTAGCCGATCATAAATTGAAGTTGCGTGAGATAGCAGATAATTTAAAGGTATCAGAAGGCAGTGTATTTGCTATTTAGCATTATCATTTGTTAATGAGAAAGTTGTGTTCAAAGTGTGTGCAGCGCGTTGTCTCACTGTCGATCAAAAACAACAACGCATCGACGATTCAGAGCGTTGTTTGGAGCTGTTTAAACAAAATAAAAAGAACTTTTTACGTAGATATGTGACAATGGATGAAACATGGATCCATTACTACATGCCTGAATCAAACACTTCGTCAGCTGAGTGGACAGCAGTCAGTGAAAGTTGTCCAAAGCGACCAAAAACTCAAACGTCAGCTGGCAAGGTTATGGCATCCGTATTTTGGGATGCACATGGAATTTTGTTTATTGACTACCTTGAGAAAGGCAAAACAGTTAATAGTGAATATTACATGACGTTATTTCATCAAAGAATCAAAAAATAAAGAAAAACGTCCACAAATGCAAAAGAAAAAAGTACTGTTTCACCAATACAATACTCCGTGCCACAAGTCCATGAAAACGATGGTCAAATTGAACGAATTGCGCTTCGAATTACTTCCCCACCCACCGTACAGTCCAGATATGGCCCCCAGTGACTACTGACTGTTTGCAGATCTTAAAAGAATGCTACAGGGAAAGAGGTTTGGTTCAAATGAAGAAGTGATTGCCGAAGTAGAGGCCTATTTTAGAGCAAAGATAAATCGTTCTACAAAAAAGTATTAAAAAATTAGAAGAGCTCTGGGCTGCAAGTATCACTCTTGAAGGGGAGTATCTTGATAAATAAAGTTCAATTTTGCAGAAATGTTGTTGTTTTATTAGTTAGGCCCGGGACTTATTGAGCGATGTGTTATTTTGGTTGAGGTGTAACTGATGAGGTGTTATTCAAAGGATATCCATCCCTTGAAAAAGGGCGATACGAGCTGTCTTTTGATTGTTTGGTATAACAGTTCTACCCGGATCGAAGTAAATGACAAAAAAGTGTGGTACACTGTATGTACCAAAAGGTTAATCTCATTTGTGGTGTGTGCGTATAAGAAAGAGAAAGAGGATAGTTTATTAATATTATTGAAAACGATGCACTATGTATGGAATTAAAAGTTTCGTTGGTTTTATTGGATCAAGAGCGCTATATTTGCCCAAGCAATGCCACATATGTACTCATCTACTAGAAAAAAAATATGTAAATTTATAATACAAATAATTGTTATTAATATATGCGGTCTAGTGGTTATTTTTGTAAGCTCACATCCATTCGTTTTGCAGCCGAATATTGAGACTTGAAGCCATCGATTAGTAGAAATGATACACGTTAATCTATCCGAGGCTCAAAGTTCTACCTCTGACATGGTGTGGAAGTCTGGATATAAATGGTGCTATCTCATTTGTCATCTTCGTCTTTTGATCATGTTTCGAAATTAAAGCACCTGGGGACAATAAACTACGTATTTCATCTATATATAAATGCGACTGTAATAAACAATTAACCAACCAAGTTACCATTACATACCGGATCTAAACACAAAGTGAAGAAAGAAAAAAATTATGATTGATTGAAACAAAAAGGAGGCTAAAAATAAGAATAGATCACAATGCGTTGCTGTGTATTCCAAACTTATGAAATGGAAGAGAAAGGATGAAATATATTCTAAATACCTTCTATTACAAAAACAGTCTTTCCTTCAGAAAATAAGCTCCTTGGGAATCACTGAAAAATGGGCAGTATATGTATAATTCCTATGAATATATCACACATTATAACATTCTGGTAAAATTTTTCAAATAAATATTTCAAATCCAACCCTTACAATCCATTTATTAAAAATGAGTGATGTACATTATTTCTTATTTTTAGAATTGTTATTACAAATTTTTATAACCGCGTTATGCTTTACTTAATATCTACATACAAATTCAATTCTATACTGCTGTTTGTAAAAAATGCGACACCATGAAGGAATCATCAGAATTAAATGAAATTTAATGTACACTGCTGGCCACCGTAAATGCAACACCAAGAAAGACAAGAGATAGCACAACAAAATTTATTTTGTAGATAACATGTTGACCAAGTATCAAATGATTAAATAGCCAGAGTAGCGTAGAGTAATAAAATGATAGCCAGAGTAGCGTAGAGTAATAAAATGATAGCCAGAGTAGCCGCCATTGTTGGAGATCGTCGCTGCCACACTCCTCGGCACTGATTCAAAGAGACTTTGGATGTGTTCTAGGGGTATAGCAGACCAAGCAGCTTCCACACGTTGCCAAAGTTGATCTGGTGTGGCAGCTGGGGTGTAATCTGGGTCAATTGTTGAGCATTCAGAGACCACATGTTTTCTATCGGCGAAAGATCCGGAGAGCGAGCTGGGCAAGGACGCAATTCAATCTGGGGATTGACAAAGAACCTTTGTACAATGCGGGCCACGTGTGGTCGCGCATTATTCTGTTGAAACATGGCTGTGGCCAAGCCCTGAAGGTAAGGAAGGACAACTGGCTCCAACACCTCGGACATGTAGCGCTGGCTGTTTAAAGTACCGGAAATGCGTACTAGAGGAGTGCGAGAGTGATATCCAATACCGCCCCATAGCATAATAACCGGTGCAAGACCAGTGTGGTGGTGCATAACGCAGCTGTTCAGCATTCTCTCCCCACGGTGCCTCCAGACTCGAATCCGACCATCGTGGTGTTGCAGACAGATGCGTGACTCGTCAGTAAAGACAACTTCATTCCATTCTGCCGCCCGCATCCTTCTTTCATCGCACCATTGGCGGCGGAGAAGTCTGTGGTTCTGCGTCAAGGGTAGACCAAGCAATGGACGTCTTGCGGACAGGCCACTCTGCTGCAAATGGCGTTGAATGGTACGCGCAAACACTGAATGATGCGTTACAGACTCAATGTGCTGTGCTATGGTTCGTGATGTGACTGAGCGATCCGTCACTGCCATGCGCACAATTTACCTGTCCTCACGTGAAGTGGTGCACTGAGGTGGATGCGATCGACCACGTCGGTCCGTCGTACCCTCCTGTATCCAACGGTCACATATCCGCATTACAGTTGTTTGGTTTCGTCCAACACGACTATCGATTTCCCTGAAAGATAATGCACAATCTCGGTAGGCCACTATCCTTCCTCTGTCGAACTCGGATACTTGATCAAAAGCTGATCGCTGTTTTCTACGAGACATAACTGATCGTTTTTTGAAAAAAACACAAGAAAAATACAATTTTCGAACTTGAATTCGTCGAATTCTCGAAGCCTTAAATAGCGCTTTGAGGTGGCGCCACAGGCGTGCGTGATGTGTGTCTACGCTGAAATTCTAATCATTTGCATATCTCACCTCCGCTAATGCATGTTGTAAATTTCATGTTATTTGTGTGCTTCCTTCAGGGTGTTGCATTTACGGTGGCCAGAAGTGTACAAACAACTTGTATTAGTACAAATAAATGACGAAATTTTCAAAGCAAAAAAAAAACAATATAAAATGTATGAAATCAGTATTTGGTGTAGCCACCACGCGCTACAATAACAGCTTCTATACGACGTGGCATAGAGTCAAACAGATTTTAAATGCCTACTTGTGGAAGAGAATTCCCTATTGCTTGTATGTGCAGCAAAAGTTCGTCTTTTGAAGCTGCAGGCCGCGGATCATGAGCGAGACATCGACCAACCAAATCCAACACGTGCTCAATAGGCGACTTATCCGGTGAATAAGCAGGCCAAGGAAGAGGTTGCATGCGTTGGCCGCCATCTGGATGGCGGCAGCCACCACTCACATGAAGAAAATTCAAGTCGTTCAAAATAAACTGCTTCACATCATAACAAACGCACCTTGGTATTTTCGAAATGATGTGATACACAACGATCTACACATGGAGCCGATTTCTAAATGCATCACAAAGCTATCTAGAAATATTTTTCTTTCCATCAAAACACACGAAAATCCAATCATCAGAGCCCAAACACTCTTCAAGTTTCATCATCCTAAAATTAACTACACGTACTCAAGCACAAAGGGAAGGAATCCGCTCCTCCCACCCTAACACAACAAATAACTGATTCACACTCTTGAACAACACTAACAACAGACTGTTCTACCAACTGCATCTGACAAGTGTTAGAGGGAGAAAAGTCGCCTGACTGCTCCCCCTGTTGATTGCTGACGCAATCCTCCCTCCTTCCTTCCTGCGCTTCTCCCCTTCTCTCCCGCCGGCCTATCCTATCTTGCGGGCCATTTCGCTTGGGATCCCTTCCTCCGCCCCCCCCACACCGGGGGGCCTCTTGATTTGTATTTATTTCTCCTCTAATGGATTGAAATTTTTCACCCATCCTACTGGGTAAAAGTGCCTCACGCTGTTGCCCGCGTCATATCTAATTTATGTATGTGCCTGTGTAGGGCTGAACAGAAATCTCGAACAGTCTTTGCAACATTAGGGTTTGCATTATCCTTCTGAAAGATATCTCCACGCCTTGAAGGAAGGGAACAACTTCGAGCTGTAGCACTTCACGGACGTACCTGTTGCTATTGAGATTACCCTCAATTCGTAGCAAATTGAATCGTCTATGATACGAAATTGCACCCCAAACCATAATTCCTGGTATTAGGCCACTATGTCGTTCGACAACGCACTCTGGAAGGCAGCGTTCAACGGCATAGCGTTTAACACGAATGCGGCCATGATGGTCCCACAAATTGAAACGTGATTCATCTGAAAAGAAAACTTGGTGTCAATCAGCTTGCCAGGCTTTTTGCTCATGAGCCCATGGCAGACGCAGCCATCGATGGTTTGCCGTGAGGGGGATCCTGTTGACACTCTTGCTCGCAATCCACGGTGCAGCAGACGTCGATGAATTGACAATGCTGACATTTGAACACCTGTAGCAGTAGAGCAACGTGCTGCTAACTGTGTGTGTGTGTAACTGGAGGAATCTGTACGGTCATTTACCACCTTGCAGAGCAGGTGTCGATTATCGCGCGCTGACGTCAATATCTGTCGTCCATTGCTAGTTTTTTTAGTTGTTTGGTTCTCGTCTGTCCACTGCTTCCAAACTCGCATCACTGTGGAACTGCTGCACATGAGATCCTATTGCACGATAGGAAAATCCTCCTTCTCGAAGGCCGATAATCCTTTATCGTGCAAACTTCGTAAGTTGTTTGAAATTCTCCTTATTTCTTCGCGGAGGCATACTTAGTTCTCACTAAATGTTTACCTCTAACAAATAATCATTAACTATTTTCAATGTCTCGCTACAGCCCTCTATTTATACGCTTTCAGCATCAGTTCATTAGGCACTGCGCACGCCACGCATGCGCGGTTGCATTGAAACTTTACTATTACTATCCTATAATTGATATTTGCTGCACACTTCATTTAATTCTGATGATTGCTTCATGGTGATGTATTTTTTACAAACAGCAGTGTTTTAATCATTACTTATAAATTTCCGATATGTTTCATTTGATTATTTTTTATTTCACAATTAAAGGGTCTGTATTGTATCAATCATAATATAAAAGATTCAGTAATACAGATATTGCTTACGTATATATTCAATAAATTTAAAAGAAGTAAAAAATATATTTAATTTACCTGCTAAATCAACAAGTTATGATTTCAGTTTTGAATCAGTTAAGAAATATTTTTCTCTCTGAGAAATTCAACTTCTCACAGTTTTATTTACCTATATTGGTTCACAAGTAACCAAAAAAAGTAAATATTGTTTCTGACGTAAAAACATGCAATTTGAATTCAATATGCATTTTAAAAGCTTTACATATTTAGCGAAATACGATTTGTTTTTATATAATCTACTATCATATAAGTGTAAGATATTTATAAAACTTATCCTTACTTCTTTATGTAGACATGCACCAAAATATTAAAATATGCATTTATAATTTATAATAGTTTCAATTATAGCTGTAAATGAGGTAACTCTTCTCGGTTTAGTCAGTAGAATGCAAATAAGTTATAATAACAAAAATGAAAGGATTTTTTTCTCTCAAATGTTTTATTTAAAAAGAAACCATGCTGGGTGAATAAGACTAGGAAATTGCAAATTCCTCAAAACTATTTCTTTATCGTTAATAAAAATGTATTTCAATAGCACCAAGTACTCTCATTTTTAAAAAAAAATTGTAATTTTTAGAAAATGCGATTTATTTTTTAAAATTTTTTCTTTGATCGTTCCTTCAATCTATTTTAAACTCAAGTTTTTAAGTAAATTAGTTAAATTTAAATGCAAAATCATTTTGTGTGATCATTTAATAGCAATCTTAATTTCGCTTCGTTTTATGACTGTGTGGGGGAGGTCATACATTGTTATTTTTATGCAAAATAATTGTTTTATCAATGCGTATTTTCAGAAAATTCGTTTCAATTACAATATTTCAGTTGCTTTTCATTTTTGAATAAATAAAATATCAATTTGGGTACATAATAATCCAATGAATTTTTACAGTTTTGAAAAACTATCAAAAATTATGAATTATTTTGAAGCAAAGCAAAAAAAAATCGGAAATCACCGGGAAAAAAGCTTTACAAATTCAAAAAAAATACATATTTTTTTTTTAATCGACTCTAGTTTTAGAACAGAGAAATAATTCAAATCGCTCGCACGAAATTATAGTTATCGAAGTTAAAGAATGGATTCCCACATATTTCGCTTCGAATCGATCACGCTATTGGAATTTCTTCTTCAAGCACTGGTACATGTTCAATACCTACGAAAGGAGAAGCATATAACAAACTGCTCCTCTTCTACGATATCGAATGAGTAACATAAAAGAAAAGGATAAAGAAAAAATACCGTAAAGGAATGGCAGTACACGCGAAACGCTTGTCCAACGATAATGTACTGAATTCCTGTGCTAGATAAACAAACGAATAAACTACGTAAATAGGATTTTTCCCTGGCATCGAGAACCTTTATTGTGTTACGTTTATTGAAGCTATAAACAAACACCAAAAACTAATGTATACCTATCTGCTTTTATTTTTTTTTCCTACTGAGAGATCTTGTGATGAACGACACTTTGCAAAGAAGAACCATTCTCCCGAGAGAATCGTAAAAAGCAGGATTTGGTGGAATGGGGCATTTCGAATAACTGTGGAGTCACCCGGGGATTGGTGCTGTCGATAGGAAACATTAAAGATCGGATTCATGGAGCTGTGGTATTTACGGAAGATATTTGCGAGGGCCTGGAACTGTGATTGGAGAGGAAAAACGTTTCTTGGATTTAGTGTCCTGTAAGGGAGGGGGCATAACATGTTATAGCCAAGAAGGGCTTAGCGTTCCAAAACGATATAAAAGTACATGCTACTCCAAGCGAGCAATTCCATTAGCAGACACATCAGCTAGGACAAATTTAGAAATTGTATTTGGTACTTAACAAACAGGAGCTGCATATATTTCCATTACTCAAAGATATATAGGCATGCAGTAAATAAAATTACTTTACGTTTTCTTGGTGAAAAAAAATATATAAATCCCTAAATAAAAAGGATTTTTAAAATTTGATTTACTTATCTGAAATTATTTGGAAATGAATGCACTTAAAGAGTTAATTTTTTTTTTCTTTGCCGAATGGAACTCTTCTCCGAAACACCTAAATAACAAAAAACAATTTGAAATTTAAAAAGATTTTTTGGAGCATTTTAAGTACTTTAGAGAAAAACAAGTAATATAAAAAAAATTAAGTCAATTCCTACTGAAGTCAACAAAGAAAATTTTTATTTTAATTACTTATTTTTAAATAGTTACAATTACTATATAAATATGTATAAAAATATGACAAAAACCACAATATTAAGTGACAAAATAGAAAGCGATTTTCCTGGCAATTTTCCATTTTCCTTTCTATATAGGGTGTTCTATTTTAATTATTCATAAATTAAATCTAATTATTCTAATAAAATAATATAGTAAAAAACAACTACATTTTCAGAAATCAGACCATTCCAGGTTGGATTCAAACCCATGGCCTAGGAATTAGAAGTCCAACGCGCTATCCATTGCACTACAGGAACACAAAGCGCGGTTTTCTTTTCTATATATGCAGTACAACTATTATTTTTGTTTGTTACTATTCATTCAGTTTTTAATTTAATTAATGAATTTATATTTGAAAAAACTGCATTAACATCAAGCGATCCACTACAAGTTATAAAATATTTATCTGAACTTGAATGGATGAATAGAAAATACATGACCATAGTTATCTTAGGTTTATAACTATTTTTGTATATTTTTGTAATATATATATCTTGTTCAAATTTTCAAACGTAATAAAATATTTTAGTAGGAACTTTTAGTAGGAATTGAAAAACTTAGTTGTATCTATATATATTTGGTAATATGTTTTGTAAGTGCATTTATTTAAAAATTAAACGAAACTCAGTATATATATGGCAGTCTTTGGCTACACACTTACCATTCAAAGAAACCGGGACATTAAAGTTCTCAGTTATCAGTGTGAACAAAATGTATCATTTGTTATAGCTCCCATGATCATGCCTAGTAGTATCAGTAAACTGTTTACTTATCCTTGACTTGAAAAAGATTAGAAACTATGTATCTTTTTTTGTTACTGCTTTACTTATCCGAAGAAGAAAGATCGGAGAAATACATTTTTTTTAATTAATGCAGTATCTCTTTTCTTCTCTATTATTTATTTTGAACTATTTTTAGAAGATATTCAAATTTGATTTGATTTTTGATTAACGTACTTCACACTCTGAAGCTGTGTATTGATGTAATTATTTTGTAAACTGTAAAATTATATTTGTATGTATGTGTTTGTGTATGTAAGTAACGTCGTGAACAACTAAGAATGCTTCATTACTTAGTAGTGAGAGGGCTCAGACAGTTTTTTGCCAAAAGGTATTTTATTAAAAATTAATTAAACAAAACATTAAATTCAGTAGTAAATTTGTACTCTTCACAGCCTTTTGCTGGAGAAAAGTTCTAGTCCCGTTTAAGATTTGAGATCTTGAAATGACCGGCTCCCAGATACGGCTCTCCCCTCCACCCTTTTCGCTGTTATCATCCAAAGTCAATTCACGCAAGAAGATCCGCAGACTCCGTCTTTAAGAGGTCATCGCAGTTCTTATCTTTTGGTCCTTGAGGTACGGCTGCCCCGCGACCTCTATCCCGTGTCTTCGAAGAAAAAAACTGATGTGGTAGGTAATGTAGAAGATTGAAGGAAATCCACATCAACTTGCAAGCCGACCCTTAAATCCCCCGGTTGGGCCTCTTTCACACCTCCAATAATCTCTGATTGGCGAGCGTAGCGGATCTACAAACTGCTCTACTCGCCTTCGTCTAAATTTCATTGGTTATCTGACCGTCACGTCTGAAATTAACTCCGCTGCCGTACATCGTATACCATACGGATGGATATAAATCACTCTGCCACTTCGACACTGTGAACACTCTCCAGGGTTTGTCTTTATCATAACATGCCGATATTCTTTTTCATTCAAATGGTTTGCTGTCCACATGTGCAAGGGGACCCAACAGAGGGTACTTTTCACGGGAGTTTAATTACTTTCCATAGATAGTGGTATCCAAACGTTATCTGAGGGTCGGAGAAGGAGAAATGTGCTTTCAACATAGCCGCCTTCAAAATCAGCCCCAAGCATGAGAGAAGAATACACGGTCTCTTTTGGAAGATTGCAATGTCCCATCTAGGCATTCCGCTCACCCTTTGTATCAAACTTGACAAGTATTGTCGGGAAGTCTAATGAGTCGACGCTACATTATGTATGTATGTATATTTGTGAATGCACGTTTCTCTATATATGTATGTATTTGTGCATATATGTATTTGCGTGTGAGTAAATTCCTTCTGCTAGAGAAAAAAACATGTTCAAGGATTCAAGTTAAAATGTTAGTTTCAAGAATAATAATATCCAAGTCAAAGAGAGCATCAGACAAAGAATTAAATTCAATAAGATAGTGCAATCTGTGACGGATGTATACTCTTTCTTCCACTAACCACTTGGGGATTCCTTTTGGGCCATCATTTATTCAACCAACTTTCTCCGACGAAAGAAAGCGAGATTATGCAAATTAAGTTAAATAAATATATTCTGTATTCGCGAGTTTAAAAAGTTAGTGAAGTGAGAATTGAAGGTTAGTGAAGTGTGGATAGCTTAGATGTGAAGTGAATAGCTGAGAAGCGTATACGTAAACAGTATAGGACGCGAGAAGTTGGAAATTCGGAAAGTGCATAATTCCACTATTGGAGAAGTGGTTAAGGCCATGTCTAAAAGATTAAAGGATTACAAGAGTTCAGGTACAGTGATTTATTTCAGATAGAAGTTAGAGAGTTAAATCATTAACTCGTCCTTAATAAAACAAACTTTGTATAAGTTATCGTATGGATAGATTTGCATGATCGTATATATTATCCTCATTCTATCTTGTCTCACCTTAGTCTTGTGATTGATCAAATTTAACTTAATTAAAGTATTATTGGTGTCTGTGTTGAATATAGAGATAACTAAATAATTTGAGTTCATCATGACGTCTGATCATTTAGTTCCTCCCATACATCTAGCCGGGTCACAGGGAATAAGGAATGGCAATTCCTTACAAATATTTTCGAATTTCGTTGTATACTGCAAATTCGTCTGCCACATAAATTTGAAACATTTAAATTAAAGTGTATTTAATAAAACAAAGGTAAATAAAAATTAGACAAATATACTTTCTAGAGATTAAACAATAAACAAGTTTAAGCCAAAGTTTACTTCCGTAAATAAATAAGTTTAAGCCAAAGTTTACTTCAGTAAATAAAGTAAGTTGTTTTCATACACGAAGTTAAAAAGTTTTTCACCAGATCATATCTCTTTTACAACGTAAAATTTGAAAGAACTTTCTACTTTTAAAATATTTTCTTCTTTATTTTTATTGTTAATAAAGCAAAAAGAAAAGAAGACGAATATACTTCCAATATCATCAGAAACGTTGAGACTTGAGTGATAGATATTTACAGTTAAATGTCTTTTTTTCTTCGATTACTGTCACCTGAATCGTGACTTATCGACTCTACTAGTTTTGTATTACTTTTCCCCTTTTTCAAAACGGGAAAAGAATTGATACTCCCTCTTAATAGAGTTACTTCTCTTTTGCTAAAAAAAATCGAAAATAAATTATGTGATAAGAGATTGTCGTTCGATAATACGTCTTCGAAGCTTGCATCTAGGTGTTAATGTCTTTCATGTGTTAGAATAAAGCAGTTTTTTTCCTGTTTTAAGAATGCAAAATAAGTAATAAATGTATTAATTTCTACTTATTTAGCTTTTCAGTTTATGAAAAATTTTATGTAAATTGAAGTTGAATTCTTAGGAGAGATTTATAAAATATTGATAAATTTATTTTTATAAATTTATTAACATTATCAATAAGTAATACATTACTTATATAAATTGTAAGTACTTATAAAACGCAATTGTGTAGATTGAAGTAAATCAAGGGACAACCAGCTTGTCCTGTTCGTTAATAGGAGAAAAGATGAATTGATTTTCAAAGTCTTCGATGTACTTTTAGTCGTAAACCTTAGCAGGGAAAAATCCATGAAAAATAAAATTTTACCTTTTAAAACAAAACAATGAGCGATATGAGCCGAGGCGTTTAGTCATTATTTTTTGCAGTTTTACAATCAAGGATACAAAAGACAAATCAAAACCAGTGGCCTAAAATTTAGGAGCACTCTGAGGAGAGAAGTTATGGAGGTGATGTGGAGGTTCCATATCACCTTGTATGATGTTGAACCTCCTTGGTTTTGATGACTGCATATATTATTCTAGGCATGAACTATAAATGTTGCAGTGAAACATCCGAGGAGGAATATTAGCCCATGCTAACGAAATGCTCTTAATTTTTTGTGTCTTGAAAGCGATGTTTCAGAACTTCTATCACACCTTTCAACCTAGTTCCATATAGTCCCAATTTGGATTGAAATACGTAACTAAGGAAGACATTGAAACAAATAAAAATCTAAATCGTGTTCAAGAAGAACAAATCTCGGATAATTCTAACTTAGTGGCAGAGTACACCATGTTGTTGAAAACAGTCATGATTATCAGAAGATGTTATAGTCACAAATGAGTGTATGCGGTCAGCAACAATGTGAAGGTGTCACTGACAGTTTTTGTCTAATGTTTCTAATAAAACTAAGGGAAGAATCCCTTATACCGTGGTTCCAACTTTAAGTATTTGAGCAGCTGTTATATCTGGCATGTAGGATCAATGACTTCATACTTCTTGTGACATATATAGAGCCTGTCATCATCATGTAAAAGAAACTACTACAGCTTATCGTTCCAAAAATATTGCTGCTCACGTAGGTCATGATTTCATGACTGGCACGTGAAATCAATGAATCCAGGAAGACTATATGGAATATCGTATAAGATCTATGTGGCCCCAGATGATTGGTGCTCGAATAAACAGATACATTTCTGTGGCTTTGTGGAATCGTATATATAGCCACTTCATGAACTCTGTGTCAAAAATTTAGTTCATTCATGGAACAATAAGTGTTAACACGAATAGTACGATGACGTCTACAGTAAACATGGACTGTCAGCCCGATGACAACTGTTGTTGATTTTCTTTGATTCGGCAGCAGTGACAATCCAAAGTTGAATCACAATGATTTCAGGATTGGAGTGACTTCACGGTTTTGCGTAGATAATGCGGAGGCACTTAAGGTATCCGACTACACTTAAATTGTGAATTTTGCCAAAAATTGACATTTTTCTTATGATTTTATTTCATAGGCCAACTTATTAGCTTCATAAAAATACCAAGTTTATTGTTTCCCGTTCAGTAGAACAAAAACTACATGTGTTTTAGTAAACGCAAATGCCATTACTTTAAGCAATATGTCACACTTTAAAACGCGTTTTACTCGAAATGTGTTTTTTTAAACACTTAAACGGGGTCAATGATTGCTAAAAAAGTTTTGAAAATAATTAATTGAAATTTTTTGTGTATGTTTGTATATAGTAGAAGTGTTTTAACCCTCAGATTTATCAATCACTTTTTTATTACAAAATTTACAGTCCCTTATGTTAATATAATCCCTGTTTTTTTATACAATTTCCTATAATAACTAAGATGAAGTGCTTTAGTTTCTGTAAAAATTAAAATATCTCTTATCCTAAAAGTTATTTTAAAACTGAATAGCATAGCAACACTTCAGAATTGAAAATTTGCTTATAAACTTTTGGTACAGAATGGGCCCCGTATATGTTATTTTTTGTAAATGTTTACCCATTTTTTCCAATTTTAGTAATAGTAATTTCTTTTTATCTTCTTAATTTTAGCATATTTTTCTTAAAATGTACTAAAAAAAATTTTAAATAACAAAAAAATCCTCATATTTCCATTTAAAAAAAAAAACGTTGCGTCAAGTAGTCGGATACTTCAAGAAAATTAATGTCTGTAGCTCGCATTTGTCTTTGTCAAACGGGCCCAGAACATAGAATTATATTATTGGTGTCACTAAATACACTTATCAATCACCCTTATTTGCATAACTGGCACTTTAAATAGCGGATGTTATATTTTCAACGTATTAAGAACCGTAATCGTCACTGTCTTCGAGGGCTACACGATGCAACTTTTCAACAAAACAGTACTCGATTATCTGTTGCCTGTGCTACGCTAATCTTTCTCAATGCGTACGGTGTTCAGTTATTGTTCTAGTCACCATCATCTTCATTTTTGTCAATCATTGAGAACATTCAGTGATGCGTTGAGGAGAGATTCACCAACCATTACAATAAATAAAATATGTTATAGAGTTGAAAGCGCATGAAATCATGTAACCATCCCTCTCATTCAAATTCAATTCGAATTGATACCAAAATAGATTAGAGCTGTTGTTACTAAACGTGGCTATTCTAGTCTAATCTAAACATGTTTTCTCTTATCAAAATATTGATGTACAGTAAATAAGGTCCTTTTTGAAGTACCATTTTTAATTACCAGCATATAGTGCATATACAAGTATATATACTTGTATATATATCATATCTAACTAGTATATGAAGAAACAAGAGTACCATTATTGATAGCAAGCAAATACCTATTTTTGTATTCAATTCGATAAATATTCTATGACCTAGTATATATGTAAAATTAATTTATAAACAACATTTTTAACTTCCTCGTACAATTCAGTATAAATATTTTCAGAATCAACATTTCAAACTTCATACAATTCCATATTCTGCGCGTCTGCGTCTCTCAGATTACTTATTTTCATCAAGAGGTTTCACTTAGGTGTACTTTTAATTCAAATACTTCTGTAAGTTAGAAAAGGTTTGTTTGTCATTTCACGAAGTTTCCCTAGAAAATCAAACACTTTTACGTGAAAATTAATTAAACGTACTTTATTTTCTCTTATGTAAATAGTGGCTGCATTTTCATTATCTAAGAAGTGGAAAAGTTTTCCGCATTCACATTAATTAGGGGAATGTAGATAAAACTTCTTTTAACTCTAAACGTAAAATTAAACAATTTATTTTTAGATGCGATTGAATGAGATTTAGAAAGACTATAAGTGATTTTTAATGTATTTTGTATCATTGTCTATTATACAAAATTATTTTTGGTTTCCAACACAAAATTAATATTGTTACAAAAACCAAAAAAATTACTACTCCCCTTCAATTGTTGAAGAAATTTGTAAGAGTTTTGAGTATTTTTGAAGGTTTTAGTTATAACACTTTCAAAAACTAGTTAAAATATTACGAGAACTAACAACGAAGATGTTCAGTGATCGTATATAAGGGTGTTTTTACGTATTCACATTACAACTCATAAAATGAACATAAAAGCAGGAATTTTTTTTCGATAATTTAAGAAATGTATTATTTGAATCAGATTTAAGTATCACTAAAAACTGAAACTGATTTGGTAAATACAAATATTTTATTTAAGAATTAGAGAATAATCAATCTAAAGTATTACGACGAGAAGGTACATTAAAAAACTATTAAAAGTCTGCTCAGACACTTACAGTTATTCTTTTACTATCATTCTATTGGTCCGTAAGCTTCTGCTACAAACAGCTATAATAAAAAATATACTTGACCTCTAATACCGATATATTTATTTCCTTCCGTAAATAATAAATAAGATAAATTTTTACTTCATTAGAAATTTGCTAAATTCGAAGATTGATTCTCTGTATAGTCCTGATGTTACATAACGTCTACTTTGTTTCTGAACTTTTGCCATCAAAAATAAAATGATGAAGTTATCTGCTTTTAAGCAAAAAATTGGAAAAGTATTCAGATTATTTTCTCCATATTTTTATTAATATTTCGTGATTATAAATAAAATTTTAAAAACTATGTTTAAATTTAAAAGCAATCTAAATTAAATGTTTCCATGTTGAAAAAAAGATTTAGCATTTTGGCGATATGTTTTATTCGCATTTTAGAGTACCATATATTAATTATTATTTAATTATTAATTTTGTTGACAATATTGTTATATATTTAATATTATTTACTACTTGAAATTTAAAAAAACATATACTTGTTTGAAATTTGAAACGTACGTTATTTAAATCAGTATATGATTTTTATTGTACACACACAAAATTTCATCGGAAGTACTTGAAGATCCAGGTGGCTTTTATTGCTTAAGAACACGACGTTCAAAGAATAATAAGACTATAAAAGCCTTTTAATTGAACTGCAGCTTAGTGGATTAAGGATTTTAAGTTTGAAACGATACCTATAAAAACCATAATCCTGAAATTGGAGCTACAATACCTAAAATGTAACTTAATCCCTTGGTCCTTTTATTGCATAACGAGGTAATCTGTGCATTTAGGTTATAGAGTCAGCCTGATCATTTTATCGTGCCTAAAATTACAAGTGCCAATTTATACATATCGTTTTAAACATTTAATCTACGGCAGAAGTTCTGAAACTTTCAATCGCCGCGGCCTCCCTCTACATATTAAATGGATATCGCGGACCCCCAAGATTTTGAACATCCTTTCCCGATTTAATATTCTTGATCAAAATACACGTTCTAGTAGAGTTTTTTAATTGGGGGAATTTAGTGAACTAGTCTAGTAAAGCACATCTTTCAATTTTTCCACGAGGCCTTTCAGAGTTTGTAAAAGAAGGAAATCGCAACGTTACATGAGAGACTCTGCGGACCTCGTAGAAAGGCGCTGTGGACTCCCAGGGGTCCACGGACTACAATTTAAGAACCGCTGACCTACGCTGAAGTTTGCTAAGCTAGACTTGTGCTTTAAGAAATAAGGAGATATTAAAATAGAAATAGATTCATTTCTAATCTGTATTTCTGTCCTAAACTATATAATGAATTCCACACTCGATTTGTTTGTTTTACCTTAATATAAAACATATAAAAAGGCATATAAAGTCTCTTTCCTTACTTTTTTTTATATAGCAATGACAATAAGAAATTTTTCTTGAATGAAAGATTTTCATCTTTAATTTTATAACACATATTTTGTTCTTTAATATTTTTAGTCTTTGAAATGTTACAAAACTTGTGTTGTCTTTCGTAATACAAACAAGATATCAATCATTGGCATGGTCAAGTAATTTTAGCGCGTTTTTCACATGTTGTATTTTACAATAATGCGACTATGTACTTTTTACTAACAGAAAGTAGTACTGTACCACTCCTCTAAATGTACTACTATTGAGCTGAAAAAAATAATGACACAAATCAGAGCCTTTTATACATGTTTTCTTAACTTTTTTTGTGAAGATTTCCTCATTTTTGTGAAGATTTCCTCCAAAATGCAGGTAGATTTTTTTTTAAAAAAAACTTTTTGCAAACAATAAATTTACTAGGTAAAATTTGAGAAAATTTTGTTATAAACTAGCGAAATTTAGGAAAATTTGTAGGAAAATTCGGGAAAAATATGGGAAAATTTAAATATGATTCGGCTCATCTAGGGCATAAATGCGACCCAATGCCTAAAACCCGAGGTCAATTGGTTGTTTATTGGCTGAGAAAAATGTACGACAAAATATGGAACGAAGATGAAATTTGCGTCCTAATAGCGCTTTTGTTCCACTACGTGAAAAACGCCCTAAAAATTAAGTAATGCACACAATTGCCTGAAATATTAAAATTCCAACGAAGGTACTACATTCCTTAAGTTACTATTAATATAATGTAATGACTGTGTATTAGTTATTCTCTTCTATTGCCCGTTGAAGTATATTATAATTTAATATGTAAAATATTGACTTTTTTAAGAATTTACAGTTAAAATTAATGCGTGAAGTAAAGATAAATCCATAAAATGGGCAAAATATATCAATAAAAATTTTATTTTAAAAAAATATTGTTTTTTTTAAAATTATTTTCGTTAGCTGTGCTTTCATAGCTATCTTCTTAGCAAAATTTTAATAGAAGTGATCAAATATTACGATTTTGTTCGTTATTGGCCATTTTGAATTCTGATGGTAATTTTATTCCAAAGGAAAATCTACTTTTCTCCTCAAACAGAGACTGACGTATCGATTTGAAAGCAATAAAGTACATCCATAAGAGCAAAAATAATGAAGGCTTCTTTAGAAGTATCTTTTTCTTTCGATTTTTGGAATTGTTTCAAAATATTTCATGAAAAACAGAAAACCCACAAATGAATCATTAAAATGGACACAAAATTATTTTTAAAAATTAGGGTTTAAAAATATAATTTTATAGAATCCTTTATTATTTTTTTGCTTTTTTAGATGCACTTTTTTACATTCAAATCGATACTGGTTTAGATTTGAGAAGGTAATTAGAATTTCCATATGATATACATTACGCTCACGAATTCAAAATGGCCGCTAGACGAGAACATTAATATGTCTCGCAATTTTGAAAACTTCTCTTAGGATAAACACAATCAAAGGTGAGTTTTTATCTCAGCTTGTGATTTTTAATCACGTAACACGATTCCAACACTTTAATTTAATTTACATATTTAAAATTATTTCTGGTGGATAGAAATACCTTGTGCAATTTGGTTCGAAAAGCTTATTTTCCAAACCACTTCACGTTATAGTAGAATATCTGCATACCACTTTTTTTATTGTATTCGATATATAAAATTCCATTTGTAAGGCGATAAAAAAGAACAAGTTTCATTTCAAGTTAATTTTTTCCTGAAGTTAATTACAATGGAATTCTTTACTTTTTAATTTAATATTTCAAATAAATAATTCCAATTAATTCAATATATGTTAGCTAAATAGGATAGTGAAAAATCTATGAAGTCCCATTTTAAAAGTAGAATAATTTAATAAATTTCGAATTTTTGTGTAACAGTAGCTACTTATTCTTGAACAAAGCTGGCAAAAAAACAAACAAAAAATAACATTAATTTTTAATTTCTTTATATTTTAAATAACTAGTCTTTCATTAAAAGAGAACTCAATACAAGGAAAACATCTGACACAAATCGTAGTATAATGAAAAAAACAATGCCGAATATTTCCATTTTTTAATAAATAACATATTCTCACATTCGAAGCTACTCTTTTCACTTAAACTTTGCAGATTGAAAGCCGGAAAAAAGCGAATGGAGTTTGGATGGAAAAAGATTATTAAATCCAATATGTCTGAGACGGTAAGTCATTTTTTATCAATAGTAACTTTAATAAGTGCAATCCTTTATATAGCGCCGAAGAAAGAGATAACCCTCGTGATTCGCTCATCGATCAAAATTCAATTCACGCGCGTTTTCCTATCTTGACAGGATTTTAATTAAAGTGTGAATTTAAGAGATCCCTTAAATAAATATACAATGAAGATAAAAACAGCGTCATTTTTTTTAATGGAAGACAAGGGTTTGGTAAATAATCACGCTGTAATTCTGTTATATTTCTAATTTAATAATTTCGCTGAAGAGGTTTTTAATAAATGCCATATAGTAGTAAAGTTCCAAATAAAAAATTGTTTATTAATTTGATTAAACTTTTAATTAAAATATCGCTTTAAAATACTAAGGGAAGTTTCGCTAGATATGTAAATACTGAATATATTTGCTAAGCAATTCATCTTATTTGAAGTTCTAAACAAATAATTCTTCCTTATATAAATGTATAGCTCATTTTCTAAATAATTTGTACATAGACTAAACTTATTTACTTTCGAATCTTGACAATTACAGAATAAAAAAATTGTGCACCGAGTTTTTTTTTTTTTGGAGTAGGGTGGGGCTTTTTTATTTTGATTTAAGCATAAATAACTTATTTTGAAAAGCTTCAACCATTCCCTACGTCTTTATCAATGAAGCTAATATTTATTCAATCAAATTTGTGTACAATTTTTTAAGCGGAATTCTACAAGAAAATTCGATCTGGTACCTTGTATGCGAAATTTCAATACAATTATGCATTCAAAGCTAAAATATATCAAGTTCCGGGGACTTGATATTTCAGATGCACAAATACAAAGAAAATTAAATTTCTCATCTCATAAATTATTATCATTATTCAAGTGTTTTGAAAATTATTAGGTCCATCAACAGTAAAAATTACTCTGTGATGTAAAGTTCACTAATAATATAATAGCTTTAGATAATTAACTCAACTGCTTGATTAGGGATAAAATACTAAGTATGCTAGAATTACCTCATAAAATGCTGTTTTCCAAAAAAAAATTTTAATATATTTATTATTCATAAACCTTACAAAATCACTACAAAAAAGGTAATCAAGAATATATTTTGATTACCAGATAAGAAAATCTCTCCGAAAAATTAAAGGAGCTTATATCTTTCTCTTCTTAACAAAAAGTGTAAGAGATAAAAAAAATTTCATCTTACCTTATCCTTACCAATTTTTTTTTATTTTCAATGGCCAGCGTTATACAAAAGATCACTACACAACAAGGGGTAGGAACAAAACAGACAAAATAAACAAAGTAGGGAAAAAACCGTGGCGAAAAAAGTCCATGAACCCAATAAGTCTCTACCTTGCCAATAAAGATCGCACAAAGAGGAGCAATTTAGTGCTGGGCAGCGGCGAATGTGGTCAGCACACATGTCCTCCCAAATATCACAGAGCGTGCATAAAGGAGCCTGTACAACATAAATTCGATGGAGATGTTTGAGAAGACAAATTATCCGTAACAAATAGCATAAGGGATTAAATACTTATTTCAATTTGTATTTTTTTTTTTTGGAACTTAAGTAAAATATTGCCGGTTGGATAATAATAAATCTTTTATTTTTTTATACGTCTATGTCTGTATTCATCAACACAAATTGTATTCCATTCATTTTGCTCACGAGTTTTCCCAGTAAGTCTTATGATAACTAGTAGTGCAATCAAGACCACTCGACTGCGTATATTTTTCCCAATGATGAATTATTATTTAAATTCCAAATGTAACATTAGATCAAAACATAAGGATACATGATGGCAACTATTGAGCTAAATGAAATTTTAAAAAATTCAAAATTAACTGAGATCAAAAGTTTTATTCAAAATTTTGAAGTAACTACAGATACTTGGATTTGATTCGGCGTGTTCGATATGTGTTCCCCTCAATGTCCATGATGCGGCGAAAACGAAACGAAAATTCTTCAAAATTCACTAAACTGTCAAGACATTGATGCTTTCTATGACCTTCTGAAAGGCAGTTTTGAGCTCAATGATTATTTCGAAGTTATTTTCGTAAATTCATCTTTAGTAATGCCCCACAAAAATTAGTTACAAGTGTTCAGATTTGAAGAATATGATTGGTCAAGTGGTTTTTATTCCAGTGACCTCTGGGTAACACAAAGTTAGAATGCTCTTCCTAAAGGGTTCTTCCAATAATGCAAACACTCTATCGGTTCCGATGAGATCGATCTGTGTCCTTGAACTGTTTTGAAACTCAGTTTGTGTTTCACATTTATTCGACGACCAACAATGACCACACATTCGTCACAAACACTACCAATTCTCTTGAACTTTTTAGGGACATTTTTTAGTGTTATAAAAGTTGGACCAGTTGTCTTTAACTTGTATTCGATTGAAAATTTGCTTTGAGTTGCAATCGGGCTGTTCATGCTCGGATAGTAGGCTTTGAAAGTCTATATACACTTAGAAACACTGCATTTCGAGTATTTCAACGAAATATGAATATTAACAATTGGAATGCACGTGCTGGGAAAAAATTCGAACATGCCCACCACCAAGTTGCGACTTAATCCCGCAAGCGTAAGATTATAAAGTTTATTTCTCTCTTTCTCTTTGTATATGTATATATATATATATAAAGCTCAATAATTATCTTACTGTAAATAATAGTCCAAACACTACATGCACATTTAAATGTCGTCGAATTTCTCACACCTGTAGTAGTCGATGTTTTTGTATAAAATTGTCATAAATTAAATGAATGCAAAAAGCATTTAATTGTTCTTGAAATAAGTAGAGAATTTGTTCATCCAATAAATGAAAAATAAAGTAGGAAATGTTGGAAACTATAAATTATAAAGTAGTAAACGATAAAGTAAGGAAAAACAATAAATAGGATAGTAAAACGATAAATTACCTAAATAAAAACTTGCATTTCAGTAGACTATATTCAAATGTCTCATTTTAATGTTCACTTGCCTTTTTTTATGCATCATCAAACACAGAAAGCTATCAATAAATATAAAATCATCAAATCCATTAGGAGCAACCGTTTTTTAAAAGCTTACTTTCAAGCATTTGAATTTTTTTCCCCAAAGCATACGAATTTTGAAAATCGATGTTGGTTTATAACCGAAGTAATTGTTTCATAACTCTAGTGGACATTTATCATCAAAACAACTTTTTAACACGAAACATTTATTTTTTCATTCTCTTTAAGCGTGTTGTGGAATCATTAAGACCCCGGATTGCTAGACACGTTTCCTGCTAACAACTCAAACAATCATTTTGTGCGAGAAATTGTTCATTTATTATTCATCTTACTTTTTCTGGTTAAAATAAAGGCCTACATTCCCAAGGGAGAGTTTTTCATTATCTATTAATCTTTATTTTCCGCCCTATTTTATCCTAAGTGGTGCTTTTTATACCTGAATTTCTGTAAGTCGGAAAGCTAAGAAATAAATCATGAGTCGAAATAGGGGAAAGAATTATTAACTTGGTGTTGTTTCCAAGAAAAAATGAAGCGGAAAAACATAGTCCATTAAGACTGATTTCTCAGCTTTTTCCTTTTTTTTTTCTCCTTTTCTATGTTTTTAAAAAAATAGACAAGCAGAAACAGGCTACAGGCTAGTTTTAGAAATTGTGATAAGTTTAAAAGAAACTTTTTTTACAAAAACGTTTTCGGCTATATGGTATAAAACTTTTAAGAAATTACACAAAATTTGATTACATTTTTACAATAGATTTACCGTGTGTAACGATGAATTATCCACGAGGTCTGTTTTATACAACTCGGCCTTTCTTCCGTTCAGCCAAATTATTAATTAAAGCTAGAACAAAGGTACAAAGCTAGAACCCCAAATGAACGTCACTATAGAATAGTATATAGCTAGTAAGATAGATCATATAATATCGGGGAATACAGAGAAGAGTAGATTTTAATGAACGATATTGCCACATTATTAGTGCCTGGATCAAATGTGTATAGCCACTTGTACGATACAACTCCCGGAGAATTTTCATTGTGTCATGTCTGAGAGATTGCATCTCCTTTCAGATCAATGCGAATTAATATTTGCACTTAATCTTGTTTTCTCTGCATATCTCTCTCTCTCTCTCTCCCAAAGTCCTTTCCAGCGTTCAACTTATCAAAAAAAGGAAGTAAATTATTGCAAATACCTATTTGTAGCCCTTTCGAGTCCGATTCAATGGCTTTTTCATCCATGCTGCTTTCGGATTCCCCACGGGAATCAAACTGATGAGAGTGATTTTCACCTCAACCAACATAAGCATATACATCGCTAGAAAAAAAGTTCTTATTGCATCAGAACTCGAATCAACGAACTTTAACTTTGTGGCGTAGATAGATATTCAAAAACCCTACTGCAAAGAAAAAAAACACTAAAGGTATTTTGGTTTGGTTTCCTCCAGTAAAAAAAGTAAAATATATATGAATATTTTAAACATACAAAGCTACTTCAACACACATACATAGCTCTTTATCGACCTCTGCAGAAAATAGGAGAGCAAAGCTGCATATTATCTACATTTACCGGTATGAGTTTTCTTGTGTAAGCTTTAGTCATCGCCCAGGTTAGATTTGACAACACGACAGACCTTTTCCTGAACAGCTGCATTGTGTTTAGGAACTGCCGGAACTGGAAGACGAAAAGTAACGAAACAGTTAATCAAAAATTCAACAATAACGCGAACACGATCACAATTAATTACATAGGTATTAGGAAATAAAACGATGTTGATAAAGAATAAAAGGTTTATTATAAGAAGGTTGGATTTATACCTATTAACAATTTGATTTACAATCTTTTCCCAGCTTTAGTTTTCGAAAAAGTTTCAATAATTTCGGTTAAAACTAGGCTTGACGTGATTTTGTTTTAAATTCGTATTAGCAATAAATGTCGGAGTTGAGTTTAGCCCACACCGTTTCTTAAATAATTTTTAATTGCTTTTAATTTGCTAAAGGATTTTTCAGCTGCTGGCTTCTGCATGACCACACGAAAAACTGTGTTGTTTAATTCTCTCTGATATATGCCTCTAATCCCTAATGCCCGTACACTATACATTGTTTCTTTGAAAAGCAAATAACCAGCAGCTTTGACAGCAGACAGCATCCAGTATGTTTGAATAACACTGCCAAAAACTATTAACTAGTCCTTATTTAGTAATTGAAAAGTAGTACAATAGTGATGGATGTCTTTTGAAAAAGACTGTGAAAGCTACAAAGGACACATATCAAGAATTTGTCGTTTTTCATTATAACTTAATATCTTTTTCGTGAAATTACCCAAGTCATAAAAAGATTTATCTTTCATATTTCCGAAAAATGTTTAGATCGATGCTTCCTCCACTCTTACATGTGCCATGTATACATGATCATCGTTGACATGATCGGCCGTACCTTTAACTGCAATAAATATATCGAATTTGCTTCAGTAGGCTTCTCAAACAACACTTGTTACCACATTATATAAGTCACTACTAACAAAAATGCTTGGACCAGAAGTACTCGTAGAAGGGTGACTAAAAAAATGTAACAATTTTGAGCAATTTTTGCTTACTACATTCTCTTCCTTGGGGGTTTTTTTTGTGCTTAAGCACACACCTTTGGGTTTTCTTTTATTTTTTTTTATCTATAAATTTAGTTTTCTAATTTCTAATTCGTATGTTCTCGAATACTTACTGACGTTAAAAGGAAGGGAAAACTTAATATTACGTTACAAAACGTCGTTAGAGAATCCCTATCTATTTATTTTTTCGGGGGGATCGAACTCACCCACTAGAGAGCTTAGAGCTACAAAATGGACCACCGAGATAGATAGTAAATGATTCAAAAAATATAGACACGAACAAGAAAATACAAAACAATATTATTATAATTATTTTTTTTAAAAAAACACAAGTGCAAATGATCAGAGGAGGGGGTGGGATACATTGTGAAAAATGTTACCAGGAAAGAATTGCTTTCTGTGTAGGTTTTTTAAGATGTGAAATTTTTCATGTAGTTAATTTTCAAGTAACAGTTTATAGAAAAAGGAAAATATTGACAATCATATAAATTTCCAATAAGTAAAGTTTGCAACACTGTACAAACTACGGAAAGAATTTAGGGGAATTCCTTGCAAGTTCGAAATTACTTTCAACTGAGTTTTCATGATTACAGTTGTGTTACAACCTTTTACATTTATATTTTAAATGTAGGAAAAATTATCGCAAGTTTTCAGTTTTCTTGGTGATCGGGGTCATAGGGTCATCCTCAGCTTCAGGGCCCTGGTTCATGGCACCGCCTAGTCCATTGGTAGATATGCCACTGATTGAACTGTCTGGAGACGCACTTATAAAACCTGATATACATTAAAAAAATCACAAAAAAAATTAATTAAACTTAAAGAGCATGTTACTAGTAAAAACAGCTAATCAAAAATAGTTAATTTAATTTAATGAGACTAATTACGTGGTTTTCATTAGGAGCATTTGAAATCCTTTATTTTTTAAATCCTCTTTGAATTTAGGTATTTGTATGATCTACCTTATCTAATACGATTTAAGAAAACTCAAATTCTACTATAAATATTTAATGACGCATTATGTCTAAAGATTAAATGCCTTCAATTTCACTGTAAATAATTTGTAAAATAATTATATGTGCGATATTTTATTCGACTTTCATCTACTCCAAAAAAAATTCTAAGTAAGTTTTATGTTGTGGAATATCTTTTGAAACTTCAACAGTATTTCAAAGCATAGTCAACTATACGAGTGTGTAATCCAAAAGAGCTTATTAACCGTGCAAAGCAGATTTCCAGATGGTGAAAAATGATTGAATTCCACAAAGGCACTTCTTAATTAGGTTAAAGACTTAATACAAAAGGGGATGTTTTAATTTCCCCCATATGGACGGCTTAACTTCGATACAATAAATCAAGTAGAATATGTTTGTCCATTCTCTATTTTAGGAAAGGGAAAATTATCTTGAAAGGAGAGAGGGAAGAAAAACAGCTGGATCAGCGAATGCCCCTGAGAAAAGTCATGTCAACTCGATATCTACTGTTATATGCCCAAAACTATTGCTGTTCATCAGCCTTTTTTCTATTTCAAAAGTTAGGAGAGAAAAAATATTTTTCATTTTCATCTTTTTTGAATCAGAGTATTGATTGGCCTTCTTTCTGTATTGAAATGATGAATCCAAGCTAAGAATTGATTGCATTTGAATTTCTAAAAAACATTTTGGTGGGGGTTGTTTTTTTCATGTTAATTGTCCTCTAAAGTTTTGGAACTATGGATAAATTCATTGAAATATAAACAGTAAAAAAATACTTATAGAATTATTTTTCAGAGTATTTTTCCTTGTAAAGCTTTGAGTTTTTTATTTTTTTGACAAAAAAATATCTCTCTCTTTCTTTCTAACACATTCAAAATTCATAACGCTTTTTTACCATAAAAAAGGCGAATGGTAATGCGCACTGAAAATGTCCATAATTATTCTGCCATGGATCCTTCCTTTAATAAAATTATTTCTTTATTTTGTTTTGTCGATATACATAACATTGCATCCAATTTCAGCTTATTGTCGTCTTTTATTACTCAATTTCTTATTGAAATGACACAAATTTCAGTCCGACTGCTTTTAAGCCTTAATCAAAGATTGGAAAATTTAAAATATAACACAACAATCGATTATAATCATATATTTAAAGTTTAAGACATTTCCTTTTTTTTTCTGAAGAACATGATAAATAAAAAATTTTATCGCGTTGAAAATTTTGTTTGAAATAATTTAATTTTCAGTTTAAATTTATTAATAATAACTGTCAATTCTATTCACTAATACAACACATTAAAAAACTCTTAAATTTTTTTAACACACCTTCTAATGAACCTAGTTTTCCTACGAAATTTCAATAGTAATATATATTTGTACACATTGAAATGAATTTAATTCTCCATTACAAGAATCCCCTTTTAATGCTGTAAAACATTCTGAAGCTTAAAGACGAAATCTAATTATTGTGGCCGTCTGGAAGTATGTTTTTTTAAAGTAAAGTCTCCGATCCTCAAATTGTTAAATGTTAAAAAAATTTCTCTCCTCCCATAAAGCTATACTATACACTTATTTTATTCTATATTATCTATATTTATGGGGAAATTGACTCGCACTCCCTCATGCGAAATCTCCAGAATTACTAAGCCGACGTACTTGAAATTCGGTACACATGTTTGTTGTACTAAGAACCTATCATACGGAAATAGACTCCCGAGGGGGATTACAAAACTTCCAAACGAAATTTGACATACACGATTAATCAACGAAAAATATTTTTTTGGAAATCAACTCTTATGGGGATTAAGGGGGCGTAAAAGATAAACATGCTTCCATTTTAGAAATTTAAGTCTTCTTTTTTCTAAATCAAGAGGGGAGGGTTTAAACAATGTTTTTCAATAAAAATGGAAGCTTAAAGCTAGAACATAGATATATATCTCTCAATATCTTTAAAAAAGTACATAGTCTTACAACATAATGAAATACCCAGCGAACCTGGTGGTGTAATGCTTTCGTGCCACGCAACAGCAAAAATAGGCTTCTTTATATAAATAGCATACCACCGTTCATATCCACACGTGCACCCCAAAAATATTACGGGGTCTTTTCATCTGGCATCACCCCGATAACCGACTGACTTGAGAAAAACACGACTCCACTTTCGAGCAGGAGCTCCAAGTGTAAGAGGCGAATCCCCAGCCCTACCCCAACAGAGTGGAAAGACAGTCCGTTTTGAAACACTGGAAAGAACGGTTGTGTTTGCCTCCTCCTTCACTAATAGCATATTCTGTAGAATGAACATTATCAATAATTTGAATAACTTGTAACCATCTGTACATACAGTAATTAATAGATGAGGACGAAATAAATCAATTATTTAATTTCTTAACTGTCACGCTACTCATCTATTTTGCCAAAATTCACAGCAGGTGCTATTAATATATCTGTGACCGCAGTAGGCGAGTGATTATGGTCAAAAATTTGTAACCGGTGCTATTTCCGTCAAAGCATGCAAATATTGGGCCTGATCATGTGCTGATGCACGTTCTGTTTGTTGAAGCTTATAGTCTTCACGATAGCATAGTGTGGAAGTCTAGAGAGAGTGGTGCCAGTTCAGGTATCATACTCTTTACTCAACCAAAATTCAAAATTACAGGGCCCTTTGCCAATTTTCCGGTGTTGCTTTGAAGTGCAGCGTTAATAATGAATTATAATATAAAATTCACTGTGAATAGAAATAATGCAGAAACTAGAATTCATTAAAACCTCCTGATCCATGACAGAATTGTTTTTTCAGAAAAAGTGTGACGGATCTATACGCGTCTATGACTAATCCCTTGGGGACTCTTCTGGGGAAATATTTTTGCCAACCACCTTTCACCGAAGGAAGAAAACATGATTATGCAAATTAAGTATATTATATAAATTCTGTATTCTCGAGTTTTGAGAGTTAGTTGGTGAGTGGAGGATCGTGAATTTATTAAGTGCAAATCTAAGTTTATACAAGTATCAATTGAAGAATTCCAAGAGAGGATCACTCGGAGGTGATCGAATCCAGTTAAAGATTACCGTTCAAGGCCTCAACAGTAGGACTTCACAAGAGTACAGGTATCGTGATCCTTATTTAAATAGAAGTTTAGCTTATTAGTACGCGGCGTAGTAGATATTGAGCTTGTATAAGTTATCGTGGAATCAGTTGAGTGTCTGTAATATTATCTCCAGACGTACGAGTCTAACCTTTGCGCTCTGCTTGCTGCTCATTATTCTTAATTAGATTATTATTGTGCTTGTTTGATATTTTGTGACAATAAAATAATTAAAATGAATCATGTCGACTGATTATTTAGTTCTCCCCACACATCTAGCCGGGTCCGAGAGTAGACAAGGGGGATTAGAGGGAAGCAGGAACCGACAAGCATTACAAAGGGATTATACGAGTAGAGAAAAATAAGGATTCAAATCATAGTATGAAAACATATTTAAAAAATTATACTTTAAAAAGTTTTGTAAAAAAATATACCGTATTTTCTCGAATCTAGGCTACACTTTTTATCAAATTTATCGCTACTGTAAATCGGGTGCGCGACTTAGAATCAGAGGAAAAATTCGTTGGATGGGGAAATTATAGGTTCATGTATGTATTTAAAATTTACTATCTTGGTAAAGTAACTAATTATTCCTTTCTTATTAGTTCTCATTTTAAATGTATTGGAATTTTGCAAAATTGGATACTGATATAAACTATTTTACACTAGTTTTCATTTTTCAAGAAAACTTGTTAAAATTTCGGGGGGAGGGTGGCTTAGAATCGATTGTACTGGCTTAGATTCAAATAAATACGTTAATGGATTCTAATGTGCATTTACTAGATTATACATGCACCTAATTTATTAATGTTTCGATTTTGTGTTAGTAAGAGATTTCCTGAAACAAATGTGATTGATTTCTAAGAAATAATGCGGTTTGAGACTATCGAATGTGTAGAAGTTTTTGATAAAATTAGTTTTATTATATTATTCGAATGTGATTTAGAGTCTAACGATGAAAACTCTGAAAAAATTTTTATCTGGAAGTACAGAAAAGAAAACAATGAATTTTCCCTCCCCAGTTTGAAGAAAAATATGCTTCTGGGTTTTTTCATTAAGTTCTGGAAATAAAAAATGAAATAGAATTTTTTTTCTCCCCTTTTAGTAAGGAGAAGCAAAAAAATAAGTTTTTCTTCAATTTAAATTTTTTTAACATTTTTCTCTAGATGCTTCTGGTATCAATATGATAAAAAAAAAAGGACCGTTATTTCTGCATACAGGTAAGAAAAAAATTCCATTTGGAGAAAAATTAGTTTCGAAATAATCATTAAACTCCGTGGCATAACCATTTTTTTTTTTATGTTTGCAAAAACCGTTCTTATTGAAAACGTTTATTTTGAGAGAAATAAAATTTAGCAATGGAAGTACCCTGCGGAATTAATGACAAAATAAAATGAAAATAAAAGCAAAAAAGGAAATGACTGGACTTTAGGAAAAGAACCTCTTTCATGAAAGGCTAATAAAATAACCGTCGTAAAAAGTCTTCCGCAGAATTTGTCTTAGGGCATAGTTAGCTGTAATTGCATATTAGATTATTAAAAACAACATCTTAATTTTTCATAGCGTACGCTTCATCTAAATTGACGTCAAAAATATTTTTCTTTATTTACTTCTTGAGGTTGTTTTATTGAATATTTCGATTGCTATGTAATATACTTTTGAAACTGCCATTAACGCCAGCAAATAAAGTTATTTCAAGCCACCATTACCATTTTTTTCTTTGTACTAATTTTCAATTATTTTTTTATCTACGCTTTATTTCGTTTTAGTAGGGAATGAGAGGGTTTCAAGGGATTTCATTGATGAAAACTGGGTTTTCATTTTTTAAGTAATGATTTACGTTACTTAAATTATTTTAATTCTAGTTTTATAGTCATATTGAGAGAGAGAAATATGATTTACATTTAATGGCAATAAAAAAAGTCATTTGCAATCACAGATAATTAAGAAAAGTGAAATATATTCCTAATTTAGAGCAAAATAGAATATTGCTTATTAAAATCGCACATACCGCAATTTGAATATGTTGGAGATTTTTTTTCGCATTCTATAAACAGTTAACAAGACAGGTAATTGCTGGAAAAAATGTTCTTCACAGCATTCTATTAAACTAAATGCTTTAACCTTCTATTTTTATTTCTCCACCTCCTTCTTAGACGTGTATGTGTATGCAGAAGGAAAATTACGAAAAAACTACATTATATTCCGACGTATAACGCGCACCTATTCTTTCAAACTGTTTTCTTTTATTTTTAGGTATATTCACCATATAACGCCCATCCTTTTTCTTACGAAGAAACTTGAAATGTGCATAATGCTCTTCTCTTTTAAAGTCTAGATATAGTGTGTTAGTGGATAATACCAATAACGTGGAATGAAATTAAGTTTGACAAAATTAAAAGTCAGTTTAAAAAATGTAGAATATTTAACAATCTAGCTAGAACGGAAGAGGATTATTTCTAGATCAGAGTAACCGTGATAATGATGAAACAGAACTTAATGATGTTCCTGATGAACTTCCCACGTTATCCGACAATGAATGTTCATATGTCATTTCTTTTAAATAAACAGTATTGAGCTATACGCTGCTGTTTGTAAAAAATACAACACCATGAAGGAATCGTCAGAATTAAATGAACTTTGCAGAAAATATCAATTATAGGACGTTACGTAAAATAGTAAAGTTTCAGAGCCTCCGCGCATGCAAGGAACTCTGAACTGATGCTGAAGGCGTAAAAATAGAGGGCTGTAGCGGGATGGTGAAAATAGTTAATGATTGTTAGTGGCGAACGTTTAGTGAGACCTAAGTATGCCTCCACGACGAAATAAGGAGAAATTCCAACAACTTACGAAGTTTGAACGGGGGATAATTATCGGCCTTCGAGAAGGAGGATTTTTCTATCACACAATAGGAGTTCGTGTGCAGCGGAACAGTTCCACAGTGATGCGAGTTTCAAAGCAGTGGGCAGACGACGACCAAAACAACTCGAAAAACTGGCAATGGACGACGGAAGTTGACGTCAGCGCGCGACGATCGACACCGCCTCCGCAGTGCTGTGAATGACCGTACAGCTTCCTCCAGCCAGTTGGCAGCACGTTGGTCTACTGCTACAGGTGTACTAATGTCGGCTTCGTCAATTCGTCGACGTCTGCTACACCGTGGATTGCGTGCAAGGGTGCTTCTATACAGGATCCCCCTCGCGGCAAACCATCAACGGCTGCTTCTGCAATGGGCTCATGAGCACAGAGCCTGATTAGCTGATTGGCACCAAGTTGTCTTTTCAGATGAATCACGCTTCAATTTGTGGGACCATGATGGCCAAATTCGTGTTAGACGCTTTGCCGATGAACGCTGCCTTTCAGATTGCGTTATTGAACGTCATAGTGGCCTAACATCCAGATTAATGGTTTGGGTGTGATTTCGTATCATGAACGATCCAATTTGCTACGAATTAAGTGTAATCTCAATAGCAACAGGTACGTCCGTGAAATGCTACAGCCCGAAGTCGTTCCCATTCTTCAAGGCATCCCTGGAGCTATCTTTCAGCAGGATAATGCAAGCCCACATGCTGCAAAGACTGTTCAAGACTTCTGTTCAGCCCAACACATGCAGCTTCTTCCTTGGCCTACTTATTCACCGGATATGTTGCCTATTGAGCACGTGTTGGATTTGGTTGGTCGGCATCTCGCTCGTAATCCGCGTCTTGCAGCTTTAATGGACGAACCTTTGCTGCGCTTACAAGCAATATGGAATTTTCTTCCACAAGCAGACATTCAAAATCTGTTTGACTCTATGTCACGTCGTATAGCAGCACTTATTGCAACGCATGTGGGCTACGCCAAATACTAATTTCAGACATTTAATATTGTTTTTTATTTTTTATTTATTTATTTTTTTATTTTGCTTTGCAAATTTCGTTATTTATTTGTGCTAATCCAAGTCGTTTGTACATTAAATTTCATTTAATTCTGATGATTCCTTCATGGTGTTGCATTTTTTACAAACAGCAGTGTATATAGAAAAAAGTGTACTTTTTAATACTCATCTTTCCTTTATTCTAAAAGCTATCATCCTGATATCCACCATATAACGTGCGCCCGTAACTTACGATCTTATTTTTGGTGTTTACAGGGCACGTTATACGTCGGATTAATACGGTAACTGACTCTAGGAAATATAATTTATCTAATAAAAATACACAATATGATATAAAAATCATTTCTTCTTTAATACATTAAATAGCAGTATAGAAGTTTTAATTAATATTTCTGAGTAATAATGATATGTAAATACACTGAATATCTAAATAATTACAAATAAAAGATTTTTTTCTGGAAAAATTGTATAGATGTAGGGAAACCATTTCTTTATATCGTGCATTAAAATATGAAGCTGCTAATATATGATATAATTGTTCTGAAGGCACATAAATATAATAAATATCATTAAAATACAAGTTATTCTCTTATGAAAGAAGAAACCCTATTAGTTATCGCAGAAAACAAAAATGATTCTTTTATTTATTGGAGATCTAAATTCCCAGATTTATTAAATTCTTCAAAAAGAATCAAAACCATGATAAGGAACCCCTGAATTTTATACATCTTATAGATTATTGAATATCATTCTGTGTAAATACAGATATTTTTAGGATGATTTTATGTATAGAATTTTTGAAAACTTTTAACAGTTGAAAATTAAAATGACTGCAAATTATTTATCTTCAATTTCCAGAATTCGCTCTTTATTCTGATATTATTATTAGCTATTTGCTGAATAGAATATGTAAACGAATCACGTATTGTTTTATTCATTTGTATTATAATTATTTAAACTATTGTGGGCCTGTCCATAATAGTTTATGGACAGGTCCACTTATGGACTATAGAATGCGAACATGGACATCCACTTATGGACTACAGAACGGTCTTGCTACTCAAGATTTAATAGTGCAAGTATGCTCGGTAAATAAAAATTTCAGTCTAATCAAGTCTTAAAAATTTTCTGGTACATTCGATTTATTTCAGTTACTTTTGTCGCTGCACCTCCTCCTCCTCGTGTCGGTTGAGGGGAAGATCTCTGATTGTTGGGGTTCCCGAGGGGATCCGAACGCAGCATGAATTAAGAAGCCAGTAAATCGGACACGAAATGATTCCAAACAGGTATTTACAATAATTTACTTTTATTAATTTAACGTTATAGAACTGGGTACTTTTCTGAAAAAATAATGTGTATTTATCTGAATTGAAATGCAGCCTCTGCAACTTGCCAAAGAGAATTTATCCTAGATCTGATAACACTCAAGGTAGCTATGCGACTGAAATTCAGGCACTAATTGACATAGCAATATTATGTTCAGTCGACTTCTGTTCTCCAAAATCATTTATCTCATTGATTATTTATATGTTATATCATTGTGACGTTCTTTTTCATAGTGGAGTTGTTCTAGCTCAAAGCGTCAATTTGGCTGGACTGAAATAAAACCCTAGTTAGAGAGGATAGACCTTTTGCATAGCCCACTGTTACACTTTTTAAACTAATTCTGGTTAAATATTGTCACACAAGAGATATTCTTCATAAAATTAAATCAAACACATTAAATTAACGAAATCAATTAATCAAACCATTTAATCCTAGAGCTGCGGCACAAAAATCAACACAAAAGGTTCATTTAATATTAATTGGTTATTTAATGAAATCTCTCACTTTTTTTCTTTTTCCAAGGATGAAAAATATACATAAAGCCCTGAACTTAACTTCTAAAAATATTAATCATGAATAGATTTTGAGTAAATTTATTTGTTCCATATTTCCTACAATCTTAAAATTAGAGAGAGCTCGCTTTCCCAAATACATACTTGCTCCATTTTTCATTTATTTACAAAAAATTATTTCTTAATTATTAATTCATCATTAAACAGTAATACCATCTTATATACAAGGATCAAAAAACTGCAAATAGATAACAGCAGCGAAAATTCGAAATTTAATTTTATAATTCCATTTCGGAAGATCAATTTAAATGGGTTGAAATTAATGATGGATAATTCTGACATTCTAGTACCATGAAAAATTGCTTTTTAATGCAGTCATTAATTAATTTATCTTTCTAATTATTTGTTTGATTTCTCCTGACAAATGGCGATTTGGCTCTAAGATTGATTGCCCTAGTTTCTCAGAGATGTATCCAATGCCTTCTTAGATTAAAAAAAAGAAAGAAAATTCCCATTATTTTATTTTATTTTTTAATGTAGTCAAAGAAAAATAATTTAATTTTTTTACCGATTGTATTGTTATTTTAATTATAAATAGTTTATTTTTAATCATAAGATCTTTTATTGTATAATGAAATCAAGAAACAAAATATTTTAATTATTATTGTTAAACGCGTATTAAATAAAGATTGTTATTGTATGTGCTACATACATACATATACGCATACATACAAATATGTGTGCGTGTAACAGTATTAATTATATACACTACTCAAAAAAATTAGGGGAGCATGCAAAAAGTAAAGAAATATTTGCGCGATAGCCAAACATGGACATAAATGGAGAATACATGTGTAGCAAAACGCAATACAGACAAAAAGAAGCAATTTTAATTCTTTGAAATGAAATAAAGAGCATGAAATGGTGCTCCAGGGAAATAATTTGGCTACGCGTAAATGACAAAAAAACTTATTGTTTGGAAAGGATATAGGATGTTTTATTTGCTCCTCCACCTGTTTAGCATAGATGTGATGAGGTTATCGAAGAGGCTTTGGGGAATACTGTTCCAGTCTTGACGAAGTCCGATCCTCTTGTTCTAAATAACATAAGGCTTCGGTCTTTCAGCAGCACATTCGATCGGATTAAGATCAGGAGAGTAGGTTAGCTATTCAACACGCTGTATTGTTTCAGCTTGAAGAAAGTTCTCCACAAGACTAACTGTATGACACCTGGCATTATCCAGCATTTAAAGAAAGAAATCACTAATGGCTACAGCGTAAGGTACGACATGGAATCTCAGGATCTCGCTTGCATAACTTTGAGCCGTCAAATTCCCATTCCGAGTGATATACTGGTCAGTAAGTCCACCTATGCTGAATCTAGCCCATGCCATCATGCCACCTCGTCTGAAATGGGATCTTTCCTGAACGAATATAGGGTTATTTCGAGTGCCCCTTTCTAGCCATACCAGAACACATCTGGTGTCACACTCTAAACTGAATCGGGACTCGTCTGTAAGCTTCACTTTACTCTAATCATATTGCATCCAATCTCGATGTAGTGAAGCCCCCTTTTCTCGAGCCGCGTGCTGACTTGTTGTCAACATTGGCTTACTTGCATACAGACCACACGCATGAAGCATATTTCGGATTTTTCGGCTTGAGACTTTTCGTCCTCTTGCAAAAGAAATTGTCATTGAATCTGAGTCGCATTGGATGTTCTGACTCAACGAGCTATTAACAGGATATATATATATATATATATATATATCAGTCACTATTTACTGTGGTAGCATGTGAACGACCTTGTGTCCTTGCCGATGTCAAACCTGACCTGTTTCTTGGAATCGATTTCACAGTCTTGCAATGACACTTCTTGTCAATCTAACACCATCTGCTACAGTTCATTGTCTTTCCCCGGATTCCAGTCTCCTTATAATACGCCACACCCCTTGGAAGTCTGTTTTCACAAAACTCATTTTGTAGGGGAACTGTACTCTATAAAAGAATCTGCTTACCAAATATGAAGACTGTGCGTCTAATAAATTAAAAATGGAAAAAAATTATCTATAGCGCCCCTTGAGCCCCCGCAACGCCACCTAGGGGTCGATTTTCACAAAACACATTACATAGGAGATATTTAATCTATTAAAGGATTCTGATTATCATATTTCAAGACTCTACGTCCAGTAGTTTAAAAATGGAAATAATTATCTATAACGCCCGTTAAGCCCCGCAACGCCACTTGGGGGTCGATTTTCACGAAACGCATTTTGTAGCGTATCTCTATCCTATGAGATGAATCTGCTTACCAAATTTCAAGACTGCACGTCTAATAGTTTAAAAATCGGAATAATTATTTATATCTCCCCTTAACCCCCCCACACACACAACACCCCTTGAGGGTCAATTTTTCCAAAACCCATTTTGTAGCGGATCTTTACTCCATGAAAGAAACATGCCTGCCAATTTTCAAGCAGGTAGATCAAGTAGTTTGAAAACGAAAATATTTATCTATTACGCCCCTTAATCCCCCAAAACGCCACTTGGGGGGATTAAGGGGCCCAAAATTTATCTTGTATAGCTGATCTCTACTCTATGAAAGAAATCTATTTATCAAATATAAAGGCTGTGAGTCGAATAGTTTAAAAATGGAAATAATTATCTATAACGCCCCCTAAGCTCCCAAAACGCACTTTGGGGTCGATTTTCACCAAACTCATATTGTAGCGGAACTCTACTCTATGAAAGGAATCTGCTTACCCAATTTCGAGATTGTACGTCGAGTAGTTTAAAAATGGAAACAATTATTTTTAACGCCCCTTAACCCCCGTAACCCCCCTTGCGATTCGAATTTCGCAAAATCCGTTTTTAGCTTATCTCTACTCCATAAAAGGAACATGTCTACCAAATTTCAAATCTGTAGGTTGAATAGTTCCGGATATATCGTGATTAGTCAGTCAGTCAGTCGCTTTTCTTCTTTATATATATAGATTTAAGAATTCCAAGTTAAGAGAAAAAGTTTAATATAATTATACCAGTAGCCTCATGGGCTTTCCATATATAAAACTGCATACAAAAACTAACGCTTTTCTTAATAATTTATACAGTTTTTATAAATAATCCCTTAGCTGCCGATTAAAAGTTACGTGATTCGCTCCCTAATGCCTTCGTTTTCCACGTAGGAGCGCGTATATGATACATTGGGGTGGATGGGTGGAAGAAAAGGAATAAAATAAGCAAATTCTCTGAAATAAGTAAATCTTTTGCAAACACCGTAAAGGTATGCACCCTCAAGGTGCATACCAAAGTTTTCGGAATAATTTTATGAATAACAGTGCACAGAAAAGATCGCACTTCGGAAAGACGTATATGTACGTCCGGGAAATGTAACGCATGGGTTGTGCGAGACGTTTATATGCGTCCGGGGAATATAACACAAGGGGTGAGATAGACGTATATATACGCCGGTGGAACTGAAGAGGCTAAAGTCGTATTGAAGCTTTAGCGTCAATGTATAAGTATTATTGAATTTCTGCATTGTTATTTGTATGGAAGGGGCGATGAAAATTATGATTGAATATTGGGTCGCAAATATTGAAAGTTTGAGAAGCACTGTACTAAATGTTTAAAAAGTGCAGTTATAATGGACAAAAGATCAGATATTTTTAAAAAATTAAAATCAATTTTACTATGCTATTTATTGTAGAAAAATTATTAAAATATATATAAATATATGAATGAAAAATATAAAATACATCTAAAAACATGAAAGAATAAATAATAAAAAAGAAAACACGAAAACCACAAAGCAACATTTTTAATATTTAAAAGGAAGAATGGTAATACAATTAAACAAAAATTGAAAAAGAAACCCAGTGAATCAAAAAGAAATTTTGAACATAGGACCGAATAAATGGGGTTAAACTAATTCAATGATACCAACCTTGTCTCACTGAGATTCGATAGGTCAAAAACTCCACACAAAATAGAGACAGAAATATCTATGCGGGAAAAGAGCATATTGAGCAAAATGTCCCAAATAAATGAATGAAAAGTTTATCATAATCTCTAAAAAAAGAATTTTGAGAACTGTACACACAGCATTTTTCAAAAAAATGAAGAATCGTGAAGTGAATGTGTATTGCCACTGTTATCAAACCAAACATCCAAAAAGTATATAAACTTATCACCTATACTAAAATGTCAAAAGAGATGCATGATAATGAAACATGCTGGGTTATCTTTTAAAAAGGCTAAACACTTGTTGCGGTATCTTCTTAAGCCAGTAACAACCTCCACTTTTTTCTAGTAGTAATGCTATGCGTCTTCGAACCCTTGTATCACGGGTTCCGCCCTCCGGATTGGTGATCTTGGCTGAATTAAGAAGAACGCAATCTCTCCTGATCTGTCGTGGCACCCTCTACACACAACAAGAGCAATCAAAGTTGTTAGGCCCACTTGACGCAGCAATCAAAAGTCGTCAGACCCACTTGATGCATCAACTTAAGTCATCAGACCTACTTGACGCAACCCCACCAATTAAAAGCAACAACTCACACGCTACACAAGCTCGCTATAACAAAAAAAATCGTTCACCTATCTACCGATTCACTTGTGGGGGAGTACTGTGGTGATATCTTCATTTCCCAGTAGCAGCCTCCGAACAGGGGTGATCACTTTTGTCTAGTGGTTATGTTACGTGGCTCCGGATGCTTGCGTCACGCATTCTGTCTTCGGAATTACCGCCAGACACCATTAGATTAAATTAATGATTAAACGCCTTTTATTTTTTTTTTATTTCTCACTTCTTTCTTTTCTTGAAAAAGCTCTCGAATCCAAATAGTTACTGACTAATAATTTTTTTTTATAAATACCATCAGTATTTCAAATTAATTCACTTTGAAATAATAAAAAAGTGCTTTCTAATGAACACTTCAAAAAAATATTCATTCAATGAAAAACATTGAAATGTTACATAAAGACTTTATTTGAAGTTTCATAAAAAACAAGTTAATTTAAACTGTTGACTTTTAAACTATTAATGTCAATTCCTAATTACATGCCATTACATGGAAAAGGAAGTTGAACTTGACAGTTGCATTTCTTCCTTTTTGCGATAAAAAACGATTTGAGGACGTTAGAAATAATGTCTGCATAAAAAAATCTAGCATCTGCTTGATTAATTCTTAAGCAAAGATTGTTATTTTTAATGGAATGTAATTAGCTTCCAACCATAAAAAATACTTTAGAAACAGAACTCATCAAAGCATCTTGGGACTCGGACTGTTTCAAGGAAATTAGTTCTTTTTTAATGAGAGAAAAATAGAATAAAAACAACAAACATACTTGTTAAGTGAGGGAAAAGTTACTTTCTTAAATTTCTTTTTAAGCAAATATTTTCAGAACACTTTTACTTCTAATTTTTTATTTGCTAAATTTAAAGTTCCATGAGAATAATTCGAATTTTGATCTTTTTATCATCATTTCTCTCTGAAGTTGTAATAATATTAAAAACTTGTTCTTTTGAATATCTCATTTTATAAAAATAGGGATCTTTAAACAAATGTGAGAAAAACATTGGTTACGTTATAAGATTTTGAATCCACGCATTATGTGAAATATAAGCTTTTATAAGGGGTGACCCAATGTAATAAAGAGACACGTGGGGAAGAGGTTCTTGAACGAGTTTGAGGTGCTTCAGGACTGGTAATCACATACCAACTCAAACAAGAAAAACATGTTTGTCCCAATTAATTCGAACAGTATAGTAGATGTACTCTAAAATTCCATGACTTCAACGGTATTTCTTAATGTTTGATGGAAAATAAGTTACATCTGTATGATACATAACAAGAAGATAATGCAAAAAATCTTATACAAATTTTTTGATTCTCACATTTATAACTTGGATAGAAGTTTTGAGAAAATATGCGGTCCAATTTTGCAATCCAAGACAATGAATGCTTTGTCTACTGTTCTATAATTAATATGTATGAGGAAAGCTTTTCCATTTCCCACACAATAATGAAGGAGAAACCGCTATTTACATACGAATAATCAAGTACCTTTAATTACTCTTCATGCAAACTCCTTGACTTTCTAGAAAACTTCGCGAAATGACAAATAAATCTTTTCGAACTTGTAGAATTAAGAGCACATCTAAGGGATCATCTAATTTGAAAATAAGTATTTAGAGGTACAAATAAAACATGGAATAGTAGAGTTTTTGAAATGTTAAGAACGTTGGTTAATTTTATATAAAGGTTGAAGTACGGAGTATGGAATATATCAGTTGGTCACAGTTTAGGGGTAATATTAGCACAAAGCCCTTATTTGGCCAAGCTATGTCAAACATTCTTGAATTTAAAGAGAAACACGTACTGTGATCTAAACAAAAGTCTCTAAAAGCAAGACAGGAATAAAACATAGTTAAGAATCGGAAATAAAAAAGAGAGAAGGGCACCGGGGTATGTTACCCATATACGAATATGCCATAGGTAGTTCACCACAAGGGAGAATGGAAGTTAGAAAGTGAGCCTATGCTTACCAAAAGAAATCTTCTGAAGAGACAGAATACGACAGATCAAAACTGAAAAAAAAACGTCTATTTTCGTTGTTTTTTTTTAAAATGAACTGCTTAGTTTCTAATTTTTAAACAGGTTTGAGCATATATTATGATAAGGTATTAAAAATAGCAGTCATTTCATTGTATTTAATTTTAGTCTTTGAAAATATAATTTTGGTATTAAAGTTTGTAGTAAAAATGGTTTGAAGAGGAATGTGTTCCTTAAATTGTCAATGTAATCGCCTTTTTTAAAGTAAAGTATTAATATTACTTTTATAAATGAGAATATAAAAGAAATCGAAATCAAATCAATTCAGTGAAATCCGTCCTAATAGTGAGATTATAAGAATTACGTATTCAAAAATATGTTTTTGCTTCGTGTCTCATCTTTTGCATCTCTCTGTTTCTACCCTTCAAAACCAACTTTTCATTTTTATTCAAAAATTGTTTATTTTGGCGAATTGTTTTATGCATCTCAAACTATGTGTGCGTACGTCAATAGAGTCCAAAGAAACAATAACAAACTAACTCATCAGGGGTTCTCAACCTTTTTCCTGCCGGACAGCATATATATGGCAAATATTTCATGAGGGCCGCAACCTGAGGACTAATGGTAAAAACACCATAAGACTAAGGCAATATTGGACACTTAAAATGTTGAAAATTGATCAAAATATTAAAATTTATTTTTGGCTTTTAATACTATTATATATATATTTTTTTTTTTTTTTTTTTTTTTTTTTTTTTTTTTTTTTTTTTTTTTTTTTTTTTTTTATTATATATATATTATGTGTGTGTGTGTGTTTTAATCTCTATCAGACACACATAAAAAATTTTCTTCGTTTTTATACATTTTTTACTTAGTTATTGGGTAGTTTCAGTTCCCTTTTATTCATGACCATACAAACAAAATTACCAAGCCATTTGATAAACTGATTTTTTTTCTTTGTACAAAAGCCTCTCTTATTTTTATTTCAAACATTCATTTAACAAATGCAGAATGGCAGAAAAGAGGAGTTTTGACTGAATTCCAGATTGAAATCAGTATTATTTGTTTTTTATTAAGAATCAGTTTCACCCATAAAAGGGTCACTACTCCAGTTCATTCCCTATTTCACTGTTATTTGTTATTACTAACAGTTACAGTTTCAAATAGGAAAAGAAATCTTGCAATTCGCACCCGTACGACAACGACAGCAAAATTGGTCAATTTGATTGCTTGATTGAGATGATTTCCCACTAAATTTTTAATACATTATTCTTAAATAATTGAATTTTTTAGGGCAATGGGCCATGAGAAGGTTACTCAGAAAAACCCGTCAAGCCGCAAGTTGATTATCGCTGATCTATAAGATCAGAATTTAATAAAGATTTAAGTCTTTTTCGCTTCATTTTTTTTTCATTTTTTTTATTGATAAAAGTGAACAGCAATTGCAACAACAAAAATTGTAATTTACTGCTTATAAAATAATTTTTATTCTTAATCTTTGTCTGTGTACAACTGACATGTTTGTCATTTTACATAAAAAAAAATTCCTACTTTGTGTTCGTTTAAAAGCTCTATATATGCGTGCTATATATATAGAGTGCCCAGATCAATTAATTGTTGCATTCACATATTATGACAAAGTATTTAATAAACGTAAAAATATGAAGTATTGTTTAAGAAATCAAAATACATAAGAAATGAAAATATCACGCAACTCCATATCGAAATAAATACTGGTAATCGGATTACGCAAAATGCAAATAAATTTTTAAACTAGATCCATAACTTACATCTAAATTGTTAAAATCATCCCATTCACTAAAAAAATAGATATCAAATAAAAATAAAATAGAAAAAGAATAAAATATGTATCAATTTTTTCCAGTATGTACTTGATAGGTTACTTCTAAAAGAAATGTACCAAAATACAAGCTTGCAATTCAATGTTTAGCTTGGTTTTATCTTTTATGGATAGGAAAAACTGACGATCAACGGTTTGTTCCACTACTATGGTGTATCGTCTCTCCGTTTTAGTGGGAAGCATAAGTATTACGGAAGGCAGAATCGATATATCATGATTTAGGTGACAATAATCGACAAAAAAAGACATTCAGTTGAAGCCATCTATCACTCAAACTGCGACGTCTTTTCAATACTGAAAATGTGTTTATTCCTTCTTTTCTCTTCATCCTGCTTTTACAAAAGCGGAAATACTTTGTTTTAAACGGTAAACGGATTTCATATCAACTAGAACAAGCTAGAATACTGTACTTGCTTAGATATCCCGTCCTATTTTCATTACGCTTGCTATTAGATTTAAGAGACATTCTCTAGAGATATAAATGTTATTCTTTTACTAGAGTTCTTTTTTTTTTTTTTTTTTTTTTTTTTGAATTCTCATCTAAAAAGAGAAAAGAAATTGGAATATAGAATCATGTTTCACAGTTTAAGGCTACACGATACCCATTTTTCAAAATATTTTTTTGGTGACACAGTAACAGTGAAAATAATTTGTTTTACATTCAGATTATATTATTAAGTTGATTTTGAAGGCAAAAGATCAGTTTGACCAGCCATTGCCTTATAACTTCAAGAAATTTTCAAACTCTTATAAAATGCTCACTTTTTAAAAATTTTTAGTCTTTTTATAAGTTATTTCTTTCTTAAATAATTGCAAACAAAAGTTATTGTGGATTTGAAAATCTATTCCCCTGTTGATTTTTAATAATTATTTTTCTAGAAAAACCTGAACAAAAAAAAAACACGAAAATTGTTAAAAAAGTAACCTTAGCATTTTTTTAAAATTAACTAGAGATCTCAGCCCTGAATCCATATTAACTTTTATAGAAAAAACGTTTGGGAGTAAATACAAAAAAATTCTAGGCTCTATGAGGAACAGAAAAATAAGCCTTAGGAAGTAGAAAACCCTTATACCTTTAAAACTGAAAGTCTGAGAGAAGCACATTTAAAGTTTGTAGAGGCATAAAACAGAGCCTTATAATGCCCGTAAAGCTCTAATTTTTAATATGTTATTTTCCAATGTATATTCTACATTGAAACACAATTTTAATTAAATACGCCTGAAAATAATTTGTTTAGTTCAAAAAAAATTTTGCATAATATTGATAGCATTTGTTACGACGACACACACAGTTATTCAGCTTCATCTTAACCCAATATTTTCACAAAATTTTTGAAAAACTAAGCATTTATGTAAAAAATAATAATGGTACTAACTTATGCTAAAAATAGTCAGGTTTGTTTATAAAATTTAATATTCAGTTTTAAATCGGGCAATTTAGGAAGTTTTAGCTCCTGTTGTACGACTTTAAAATACCAAAATATAGCACTACAATATGTTTGGTATAATGTAGTTTTTTTTTTTTTTTTGGTAAATCAAGGAAATATTCAGTTTTATCTGCAATACTTGTATTCGCAAATCTAAATGAAGTATCAGCTGAGGACTGATTTTTAGATACATCATTTTCAGTAGTATTCCATTTCTTCGAAATATTGCTTCTCACAGCAACCTGAGAATGTTTTGGACATGGCATTTTCTCAACAGGAAAAATTAATGATAAAGCTTCTAAGTTGTATAAACTATTTTTAAGACAAAAATTGGCCTTCAAATCAAGTTTAATTAATTAATTATGAGAATTCAAAAAACTCGAAACATAATCAAGCAGAAATTACTTTAGCAATGAAAATTAGAATTAATAAACATTTCACACTAAAAAAGTTGATTGTGCTCAAACATATTTTTTTTCATTAATTCAATTTAAGAGGGGGGAGGGGAGTTTTAAAATGAAACTGGAACCAAAACCATAGATCAGAAAACTTCAAATACCTTTAAAAAAATTGGCAGTTATAGAGACTGCCGATAGAAGTGAAAACTTAGAACTTTTAGCACTAAAATTTGAAATTTCATATTTGAATCAATCAATTTGGTTTTCACATCTATTGGATGATCCGAGCAACAATTAAATGCATGTGTTTATATGGTTTTTTTATTATTCAAATATATTACGGGCTGTACAAGATCATGACAAAATATAAATACAATTCAATTGAAATAACAATTAATATAAAATCATATTATTTATGGATAGTATTTATATTTACTTAAATTTCAATGTACTTGATTTTTAACATTATTTTAATTGTTTTCATCATTGTCATCATTAATTTCAACAATACTTAGACTTTTTGTACTTTCAATTATTTCATTTTGTTCTAAAAAGGATACAATAGGCTTATGGTAACTAAAGTAAGAAAGGAAAATGTTTGATTCAAATTTATCTAAGTATAGCGTAAAAACCGCATCGATCGTCGTTTTATATTTTGTAATACTGAGTTTTTGATCATTGTACATATTTAAATTAAGTGTTTCATTTAGAAATTCAATTAGTGGTAGATTTTTATCATTTGCAAAGTTAATATTGAAGTCTCCGCTTAAAATCATCGGTACATTATCATATTTTTTGCCAAATCTTTTTTCGAATATTTCAGAAACTTCTTTTGTATAAATCATCAAATTTTCGAATAAAAATTGTTGTATCAATCTCATAGATTTTCCAGGCGAAATATAAACGGCAACTATTAATGATGGCAATGATGCAAATAATTAAAATAATGTTAAAAATCAATTACATTGAAATTTAAGTAAATACAAATACTATCCATAAACAGTATGATTGTATATTAATTGTTATTTCAATTGAATTGTATTTATATTTTGTCACGATCTTGTACAGCCCGTAATATATTTGAATAATAAAAAAATGTATATATATATTATTTACATAACGCATATAATCGACCAAAGAATGATAGAATTAGCGACGAGAGTTCGACAATCAAGCAACGCTGCAAGAAAAAAAAACAACGGATCTAACTGGGTAGGACCAAGTGCCGACTGAAAGTCATGAAGGTGAACATCATCATCTGAATATACACCGTGTGAACGTGTTGATAATTTAATGAAAGACTGAGAAATATGTGATACAAGAAGAAGTAATGAAAGCTGTCAATAATATATCTGTATAGTAAGTTAGTACTGTAATTGTCCAATTAACTTAGTATTAGTTAAAAACATTAATCAATGTGATACCTAAACTCTGTCATAAAACAATATAATATAATATATATATATATAATATCAGAACTGGAAAATAAATCGGGACCATATTATTAAAAATAAATTTTTAGCTTGACTTTAAAATCTTAAAATATTAAATTATGCCTGCATCATTAGTATATTATTCAAACTATTGAAAAATATTTTCTCTCCTTTTTTATACTACATTTGATAATTAAGAGTTATAGGGATGCTTATGCAATATTAGAAAATAAGAGCATTTTAATAAGCAATATCTAAATGAGACAAAAGCATATTTTTTTTTTATTATTATCGTTTCCACATCTTTTAATATATATTGAACTATTTATTTGTGAAGCAGATCAGCAATATCATAACAACGAATGAATTTCCTTGTTAAGGTACTTATTTCTTGCTAGTTCTTTGAAAAACTTGCGCTTCGAAGCTACACTAGGGCTACTGGAACAGACTTCGTACCCACGTTCAAGTGACGAGAGCGACACCTGAACGTGGTTACACTGCATTCCGAACTTCCACACCATTTTCAATGTTAATACTTTGATGATTTAGCATGCATTATTTCTTCTACACGCGATGGTGTTCAGTAGCTCCAGGACTTGAACCACGACTTCAAAACCATGACCACACGGCTATCGTAGCCACTTGTTATTTCTCTGAAAAAATTCTAAAGAGATACTGATCTACTTTCGGTAGTAAATAATATTTTATTCGGTTTCTTTATTCTTGCTTTACTTATTAGTTATTCGAGAAAAAAAAAAGAAAAAGAAAATTATCCAGAAGAATTTAAGAAGAAAATTATCGTTAAATACATGCTCAAAATTGGTGTTGTCATTCTTAAAACATTTGCGAATAACTAGCTTACCAATATTATACATAGCTTATGCTTATCATATTATTTTAAAGGACATTAAATACCGCTTAGATTTCATTTTGTGCAAAAAATGGGCGGAGCAAAGCTGCTTTGCTTTTTAGCTCATCTCGAACTTAAAATATCACGTTTTATCTCAGCAAATAGAAAGGCATGTGGACGTGTTAAACGCAGAGCAAATTTTCATTTCAGAAATCAGAAAAGGATTTATATAAGTTATCAACAATAATTCCCTTATTTTTAATAGCTATATTAAAGTTGTTAATTCAAAGATAGTCTTTTTTTAGTTGAGGTAAAAAGAAAAAAAATCCATGTGAACTGGCTGAAAAGAATTAAATTCCTTATTTAAATATTCTATATTAAATAATTTGGCAGTAATTTAAGATATTTGATTGATTGTCCCCGTTTGTTGTTGAGTTTGCTCAAAGAATATGGCTAGAATGTTCATTAACAGAAAGAAAAATAATTTTACTACAATTGTAAAGTATAGAAAAATTCAAATAATTTTTTGAAGTTATTTTATATAACAAGCAAATTAAGAAATTAGAAAAACAACTAATCTTTAGTTTTTATTTGTTGTAGGAATTTCGGAATCATTTACAACAATGAAAATAAAGTATATATTTTTCCACATTCGACTGTTTCTGCAACAAGGCTTCAGTAATAATGTTGAATTAAATATTCGTCTAATTTTAACGAACAAATACATGAGAACACCAAAATTGTATATAATCTCTCATGTGAAAGAATTTTAATTACGGTTCCTGAAATAAGTTCATGATTTTTAAAACTGTAATTCATCAAACTGGTA
>BMAO01028598.1:0-57480 GCA_019973975.1 Trichonephila clavata | reverse complement strand
TCGAAAAAGCAGTTCCAGATCCTTCTTGGAAATTTTGGAGTATGTGGGTCATTGTTAGGTGTATTTTCCGAATTTCTTTGGACAGCTATCTTCGGTCTCTACCTCTGAGTTCCGTGGGTCTGCCGGGTAGAAGCACACATTCCAAACACTCACCTACTTTTTAATCACAAATTCCACTGCTAATTGTTCCATGTCTCAGATGTTCAATAGAAAGCTCTGAATTTCATAGCATCTTACATTTTACTGATACCAATGCTTTTTCCTGCACTATATTTAAATACAGAAGGCTTGACGTTGATCAAGACCACATATACCCTCATTTACAAGAGTGTCCAATTATTTATTGGTTGATATTATATATTTATATTAATTCACGTCAATTTTGTTTGAGGGTTTTCAATCCATAATGATCCTGAGTCCTCTAAGAATTGGCATAATAATCTATTTCCAGTTTACCTGCTTAACAGGAAATAATCACAACCTTACTTCGTCAACATTAGAAGTTCATCGGTTCTAAATTGGAAATTATCTCTAATGTAATATCATTTGAGTGCCTGGATGAATCAGCAGAATCTTTAACGGAAATCATATGATTTTAAGAGCTTCCGGTTGTCCATTGGTATAAATAAACGGATATTTCTGGATAAAAAGAAGCTGCTTACACACAACTTCATGTATATTGCGCGTGTTATTATCTTTCTTTGTGTGTGATTTTGTTTTATGTTTGTGAGTGTTTTTTTTACAGAACCATATACAGCTGGTTTCAAAATTATGAAGTCTGATTAATCCCTTCACAACACCTGCAGGAAATCATCTAATTCCATTTAAAAATGCCATAATTTCAACCGACATATTTCATATATAATAAAATGTAAGCTATCAAAATAATCTGGAATAATCTCCCACAGCTACCATTTTTGGGTAGTAAGAAGAGGAAGTACTTCTAAGAGAAACTAATAATTTAATAATTTTTCTTAAGAAAAATTGCACTGAAAAAATATAATTTTATTATTGGAAACTATAATTGTTTTCACGTTTCGTATTTTGAAATACTTTCTTACATTTGTTTTTAAACTATTTTGTAAAATTATGCAGTCTTTTCAGCTAAAAAGTCATGCTGCACTTTAAAAGATTAATCAATTCGAAGAAATATCTGGTTTAATCCATTTGTAAATTGAATACATAAAAATATAAAACAATAAGTAAATAATAATTGCTTTTTGCTTGTAGAAATGAACGTACATATATTTTAAAAATACATATCTTTTCGCATTTTACTTAAAAAATGTCGTTTCTACTAGCCTACTTTTAATAGAAACGATTATTTTAATTTGTTTGAGTTTCATTTAAAAGTTATTACATATCATTCAAATGCATAAATACAAGAAAGACGTAGAAGAGGCAAGCTAATATAAATTTTGAAATATTTGTACATTTATCAAAATAAAAACTTAAAATTTCATTATTAAGATGTCTTAGTATAAAATTTCTTTCAATGCAAACTTCTGAGTGAAACTCAAGCCAATCACCAGTCATTAATATTGCAAAATTATTCCCATAATCATTTGTATACTTTAAGGGTAATTTACAATTACTATGGTTTACATCGATAAGTTACGATAATTATTAATTAAAACCGCTAGAAAGCTCAAATAACTATATATCAACCATACTCATTCATAATAAAACTGCGTCTGATTAAAAATACAGGATTTTTGAAAACCTTTATGTATACTAAATAATAGAATATAAACAAACAGTTAATATTATCCCGCGTTATTTTCAAAGAGATTTTATTAGATGTCATGATACCTAGAATAGATTTCTGTTCTAGTTTAAAACAAAAACCAATGACAGATTATTAAGGTGACTGCCTACTTTCGGACACATTTTTTTTTTATAAAAACAACTTTTCGGAACAAATGGAGTTTTTTAGGAAGAAAAATAGGAAAAAAATATGAAAACATATAAAATTTCTAAAATAAACTTAGTGCTTTTAGAAAAATTGGTTGTTTTCAAGAAAAGTTTACCACATTTTTACTAAAACGGGTAATACTTTTTACAAAATTCTGATACAATTACTTTAATTTCTTTTATATACAACATACATAATATGGTGCATTTCAAATGAAACAAATCTAAGTGAAATATTCAAATATAAAAATTACAGGCAATTATACATTCGAATATGAAGATTTTGCAATTTTTTAAGCTTTTTCTTTATAAAAACTACCATATAATGAAAACATATTTAACCTACAATAAAACTTATGGTCCAATTACGAAGAATAGTTTGAAAAACATTCCCACAAAATATCAAAAAATTATCTAGTTTGGATTCTTAAAATAACATGCATCTGGTGAAGAGTTTTTTTCAAAAACATAATTTGAGAAACACTCATTTAATGTTTGCAGCAGGTGTATCATTTTCAGCTTGAATATTTTTACTATACGTTTTGTTCGTATACTGATTTCCTGCAAATTTTGCTTTTTTGAATAAGATTTGTTTCAATGTGACCCATAATTAATATATTTTTAAAATGTTTAAGCAAAATTTTAATTTAAAATAAATTTTCATTATAAAAAGGGACCAAACATATAGCAGAGCAAAACACAAGCTAGAATGTAAACAGATTTTCTGTTGCCAATTTTTAGCATGAAATAACTATACAAATAATAGAGCATTGACTGAAACACTGTACAAATTGCATAAAAATAATTTATAAATTACAAAAATGAGAAAAAACTGTCGAGCATTAGTTAAAAATTGCAAATTTCGGCAACTTTCGGTTTGAAAATGCTACTTCAGTTCCCATTTGCAGAGAGTGATTTTTTTAAAAATCAGTATAACTTTAATTCTCTTTCGCTTAAAGAAAATAAAAAACGGTTTTTGGAAAGAAAAATTTTCAGACTATAAGATTTTAAAATATAAAAATTGCTTTATGTAGACAAAAAACAACAATTTCAACCTAGACAGTCACTCAATTACGAAAAGATAACATTTATATCACAAACCTTCATAAGCGTGATTCTAAATCCTTTATTTTTGTTTCTGGTTTACCAATACAAACATGGTAGAACAAAAATTTAAAGAAAGTAAACTATATACAATCAGCAAAATTATTAGCTGTCAATTCGTTTCACTAAAAGCAACAAAAGCTTTATTGGCGACGAACCGTATAATCTTGCACTACAATCAAGTGACGTGGATCATACCTGAACGACACTCACTCTCCACATAACAATATCGAGATATGTGCTCTGTATAAGGCTATCTTGCACATAGAAACCCTCACCGGCTTCTCTGACCCCTCATCATGAATTTAGATAATCGATGTCCCCCTCGAGATAAGATTCTGGATGGCGGTTGACTGTGATACCACATTCCACTCAAACCAATTAATGCTCTTAAGAGAATGAATTCAGTCATTTATTGATCCATGATCCATCCATCTATATTTAGAAGTTCTATCCGTCTTGCCATCCAGCTTCCAAGTGTTCTCGATTTCACTCAAATCGAATCTTATGTCAGAGAAATGTCAATTGTCATCGCATTGGATGTTTAATAATAGTTCATATCATTGAATATTCTGATGGTTCCTGTGCTGATTGAAGCTCACGTTTGAGTTAGAAGCTACCTAGTATACGACAGAAGAGTTTCAGAGCTTTCATACTTAAAAAAATGTATTCTATTCTCTACATTAAATGTGTATATGTGTATTTGTATGTTGTTCTCAAGCATTGGGAAGCAGATCAAGACTGCTTAGTTGCCAAATGTGTGTGACATTTGTATAAATAAACATTACTGACTTATCATAGTATCATAATAAAAACTTAATTAAAGCAAAATAAAATAATAAAAATAGAAATATTTTTACATTGTTGTGAATTGGTTACTTTCCTTTTCTATTGTACTTGGCTCCTTTCTTATTGAAACGAAAAATTAACTATCATTTTGCCTTTACAAAGTTTTTCCTTTACAAAAAAAAATTAAATTTATGCATTGAAAATCTTATTTATTAAATATTCTTACAATGATTAACTTAAATGTAACAAGTAAACGAAAACGAATAGTAATAAAGTAAGAAGTTTTTGCAGTAAAGTTCCATTAATTTTTGTGTTTCTTTAATCACATATATTTAACAATTAAATACCAACCATATCATTCTGATTTTGTTTATTCAATTAAAAACAAAGTGAAAATAAAAAAAATTACTTAATTAAAATCAAAATCAGTATTATGGGTAAATTTGTTTTATATGTTTGCTTGTATATTTACACTGTGCCATAGCCTTTTTCGATTTAGTAAAAAGTAGTCATTTGTGTGTGTCTTGATAATAATAAAATCTCCTTTAAGTTAAAACCAACTTTTAAAAAGCTCTGCAATAAATTATCAATCATAATAGAATTCCCTTTCATACTTCGATCAAATAATCCTGAAGAAGATAACGAAATCATAAATCAAATTTTTTAAACCATTTTTTCACTCATCTTTAAGAAAATTTTTTTCGGTTCCTTCAAGAGATATATTTCTTGTTCACTTTCACAAAAAGTGGTTTTATTCGTCTTCATTAGTTTCACTTCGCATGACTAACGTTCTTCAAAGCAAATTATTTCTCTCCTGAGAACAAGAGATAATGGATTTATGAAAGAATTGAAATATTTGCAGAAATCTGTTCTCCAGAAGGACTTAATTGGACTATCTGTTACGAGAATCTAGATCGAAAAAAATGTTAAAGAAGTTTTTTCTCTGCCAAGTATACTTTATATTACTTTTCTGTCCCAATTTGCCAATGATAAATGTGAGTTTTTATGTCTGTCCTATTAAATATATAGCAAATATATTATTTTATATGTTTGCAGATAAAAATGGTTAAATAATATTTTATTTTTAACCACATAGCACGACTTCAAACGCTTAAAATATATATATGTATATATATATATATATATTTAAGAAAATTTTGATCAAATTGACTTTTTTTAAAAAAAAAAGAAAAGCTTACCTGTATATCAGTTTTGTCAAACTGTGGGGGTGTCCCCCTAAGGGGGGCGTGATATCCCTGTATGAGGGGCGCGAGCATATTGAAAAGTCAAAAATAAATTATGTATATAAAATAAGTATTAATTTACTGAAAGGAAGGAAAATAAAATATATCCTGACTTAATAACATTTACTCTAATATAATGTACTTGTAAAAGTATCAGTACTGTTCAATGTTTTTAATAATAAATTTATAAATACTAAAGTAAAAACAATTTTAACAATTACTTGTGCCTTCCAGGTTTTGTTATATACAAAATTTGTTACTTATCCTAACAGTTTGTGTGGTTTTTAATTAAAATCGTATTCTCTACCATTAGCGTCAAGGTACTTTTTTATTGCATGCAATATATTGTTATTGTATGGTTTTGGGGTGCGATGAAAATTATAATTGAAAACTGGTAGAAAATATTGAAAGTACAAGGCAAACCAACCTCCCCTATTTCAAGAAAGGTGCTGTGCGAGATGAGGTGGGGATGCAGTGATGGAGGAAGTCTAGATCGTTAATGGTATACGTGTAGTTTACAGTAGTCACATTGGCGTGACACGGTGAGCATCGTACATTTCTTGTGGAGGAGTATATTCATAATATTGGTTATGTGATTATATGTACTACTCAGAACATTTCGCATTCGGTCAGGTGTCGTCCGCGTCACTTGACCAGGGTTCAAAATTACGCGGTCCGTCACCAAAAGCCCTCGTGTACGCTGAAAAGTGCGTCGTAAATATTCATTCACTCACTCGCTTGATTTCGCATTCGGTTCCAACTTGGCCGTCATAATCCTTTTCGGGATAGAAAACTATTCACTTTGGGTAGAAAACTTTAGTGAAACTGGTTCTGTACTGAAAAAAAAAATCGCCTAGGCGACCTCGGACTGTAACAATGCCGGACAATGTGGCGTGTGTGAGAGCATCCATAGAGCAACCTCCATAGCCTTCAGCACACTTACAGCTGCTCCGGGATTGTCTAAAAGGACTATAAGAAGATTCAGGCGCAGAGATCTTCACATACACCCATACAGAATGATGGTTACCCATAAATTAAGCAAAATAGAATTTCACTGTTAATAAGCAAAATTTCCGCTACTGGGCTGCAGAAAACCCTCAGCTGCTTCCCCAACGACCACTTCCCAGCCCTTGTGTGACAGTTTTATGGGCCGTTGCTGAATTTAGTGTGTAGAGTCCTTATTTTTTCGAAGAAGATAAGTAACCGTAACGGTTACTTCGGATCTCTGCTGTCACATGATTGAGATCTTCCTACTACCATAGTTAAACTGTTTCTTGGGGACCATAAAGAAGCACAGGAGTCTGGTTCCAATAAGATGGAACCACAGCTTATACTGCGCAGTGCCCCAGGGAATTCTGAGAGAGTTGATTCCTGTAAGTCTTCTTTCTTTGCGAGGAGACATCACCTGGTCCCCAAGGTCACCTGATTTATCATTGTGTGATTTTTTTTTTCTTTGGGGACACTTAAAAGCGCAAAGGTACAAACATCGCCCTGCAACCCTTCAAGCACTTAAGGAGGCAATCCCCCAGGCCGTGGCTGCCATTCTATCGGAAATTACACGAAGCACTATAAACAACTTTCGTGAAAAACTTCATCAATGTGTCAACATTAGAGGACACCATTTAGTGGACACAATTTTTTTAAATAAATTAATGTATAATTGTATCGTATTTGTTGTTCACAAATAAAATGCTTTCCTCTGTATCTTATTTTTTTTTGTAACTGTCTTTTGAAACACAGGTGAGGTCAATATGCCGGATCCTGTATAAAAAACAGAATTATATTGAATGATGACAAATTCCATAAAACAAATAACTCATTTAAATTAATTCTTTTTCATATAACATTTTCCTTAAAATCTTATTTAGGTGATTTTTAAATAAGTAAGACTATATATATATTTATTTTTTTAATAGTATTATTTAAGTTTTACACATTATTTTCAGTTTACAAACTCACAAAAAATTAGTTTACAATATATATCAGAAACGTTACACTAGAATATAGATTTAAGCGTTTGTTAGATATTACATTATATTCATTTCTGATAGTTGGACATTATTTGAAAATTGCTGCTTTTTATATTTTTAAAAGTAGTGAATTACGCGACATAATTAATCGATATATGTTAAAAAATCTTTATATTGCTCAGAAATCTCAAATAAATATTTCAAAAATTATAAAAATTAATAATATTTAAATTCCTGTAAGAGTTGATTATATGCTTAATACAATAATGGCGTTTTCATTCAGTCTCTGTACGTTTATTTTTTATTAAAATTCAATGTTTGATTTAATACCTAAATATAAAATTTTATATTTTATATGTGTTTTTACAATGATAATTCGTACAAACTTTAAATTTACTATGGAAATGAGCAAAGTGAAAATGTGGGTTGATGTGGGGTAAGGTGGAAACCTTAGTAATTGGAGCTGTTTTTGGAAGTAGAAGAAAGAAATTTATGCGTTTTATATGCAAACCACTTATCTCGATGAAAGTTTTTGTTAATCGTACATTGTGTACTTTGAATACATCAAAATCAGACGGGATAAATTTTACTAAGAAATGATAATCTGCACAGCCTTTTAATGTTTTGCTTCAGCCGCTTACTAATTATTTGTTATTTATTCAATTTTTGGAGTTACTGGTATTTTATCTCTACATTTGTTAATCTTTGAATGTATATTACATTGAGTCAAATTGTGATAAATGTGCCGTCACGTCTATCCGTGTTTGGGGTTCGAATAAAGATCAGCCATAAATCAGAACAATTCTAATTTATTATTCTTTCACTTAATTTTAACAACCAGGGTAAGAAATGCACACTTCTGTTATATATTGGAGTAAAACCACGGTAGAAAGAATACTTAATATTTAATAAAATTCAATCAACTTACTCTTAGAGCACTTAGGTTATCTACGATCTAAATTACCGTAATTTTGTTCTCAGCTATTCAACATTGGGTCGTTATTAATCTAATCTAACTTATTGTCGAAATCGTCAATTAAAAATATTTAATTATTCAATAATAAATCATCCAGTAACTCTCGATTACTTTCCACTAACTACTAACTGCTGAATCATAACCACTGACTCCTAAACACCAAACCCCCGTACCTAAAAGTTAATGCTTAAATATCATCCTTTATTTAAAAATCCGTGTCTCCTTCTTCGGGTGAAAATTTTCAACAACATTTAAAAGAAACAGTTTTCCATAAGAAGATTAGAAAGTAAATCGCGGACAGACCTCTTACAAAATTACAAACGAACTCAGTATCTGAAAAGTCGTAAACTTAAAAATAGCCAGTTTTTTAATGCCTTAAAGTCTTTGATATGGTAGAAGCTTTTAGTATTTAGATAAACTATTAAATCGTTTATCTAAATACTAAAAACTATTAAATAGTTTATCTAAATATTGGAAAGCTAAATAAACCAAGATTTTTGTAAAATGTAGTATAAAAGGAAATTAATGTTAGAGAAAGATAATATACATGTAAAGGAGAGCATTCAGTCAACACCTGTTTCCATCCGGTGCGCAACAAGACTAACAAAAAAGGGACAATGAGAACGACCAAAACGGGGAAGGAACTATGCATCAAAGTCAGAGAAGTATTGGCGTGTTTGAAAATAAGAATAATGGGCAATATGATTTGAATAGTTAATACTGTATATCGTCCCAATAAATCTGTTTGTTTTTTTAGCACTTTTATTCATTCTGATAACATGAAATCCATCTCCATATTGAAACGCACCATGCATAATTCACACAATAACAGTTTCCTAAGGGAAAATTATGCTTAATAGAGAAACTTCACTTCCCAGTATGAACTTGAATATAATTATTGCAATCCTAGAAGATATGAACAGGGTTACCAGATGGACGACTTTATAACCCTTGGTCATTTGTTAAACGACACATTTGGCGAAAAATAATAGCGCCAATGGCTCACTGGAAGTGACCCTTCTAGAAATGTCTGTGAGGCTATATAAAGGTCAGTGGAGTTCAGAATCTGCTGGTTGTGGAGTTATGCTCTAAGCACCCGCTGCACTTCGGTTCTTAACTGCAGCAAAGCCGAGCGCGGTCAATACGAAGGAGGGTGACCACTTCGAAAAACCGTCGGTTTTTTTTTCTACTTTAAACTTTTTCACAACCCTTCTGGACGTTGCATCGCAACACACCAATCCAACCCCCATCCCTCATGGACAGCCACTCTGAGCCATTATTGTCCCTTCACGTCAACCTATGTGAAGAAGACTTCTTCACCAGATTACAGCAGCCAAAAAAGACGTTTTGCTACCAAGTCTACTCTCGAAGCCCGCTACTGGCCCACCGCCGCTCGTCCAATGATGCCAATGATCGAGCCACCATACGATCTACGGATATAAGCATGGTGGGCCATCAGACCGACCTAGCTAGAAAGTTCTGTATAGTCTTGTTAAGTTGCATTCATGCTGGATAGTATGGAGCTTAGCATTGGACGGTGGCGGCAGGCGGTAGGCGGGGCTTCGAGGCGATGATCTTTGGTGGCTCGGTTTTGGAATCCGGGGAAAAATAGAGATCCTAGATTCGAACTCCGAGCGACACGATATCACTCAGTCGATCCGCTATAATTCCAGCGTGCTACCAACTGCGCTACAAAATCCCGCCAGCTCTTTATACACCCAGATAGTTTTTTTAATACAATGCAAGCACCATCTATTATGTAATATGGAAATTAAAATAATTGAATAGTCCCTTGCTATTTTTGTATTGCTGTATTAGTCGAAAGATTTTTGCTGCAGTTCTTATTGCATTTTATTTACATTTTGGATAATTTTTACTTTTCATTTCTTGTTATTTTTTGCTTTATTTTATTAACTGTTTTATTATATTTCTTGTTACTTTAATTAGTTAATTTGTTTTTTAATTTTCTGCAATCACCTTTTTTATACTTATTGTTTTCTTAAATGAAGACTGAAATGAATGTACATAAAATAGACTTAATCTGCTCATTTTGCATAAAACAAAAACTTATAATGCCCGTATTTTTTTAATTTGTTATTTTCCGATGTATTTCTACATTAAAATACTATTTTAATTAAACATGACTGAAAATATTTTTTTTTTTAAATTCGACATATAATTTTGCAAAATATTGATAGCATTTGTTACGACAAGATTACTCTCAACTTAATCATTTAACTATTGGCATAACTATGCAATTAAAATATGATATCCTGGTGATTATACTTGATTTCAATGTATTGTAATGTGTGTGTTGAAAAAAATAGTTTAAATGTTGTATTAATATAATATTAATAATATACATTATATTATATTGAGAAAGTTGTTCTTAGAAGGTACTTTTAAAGAACTACTTGATAAGTTGACAGATTTCTTAATTCTTTTTAAAAAAAGAATCGAATTTAAATCTAGTTGAATTAATTTACATGTTATATAAAAATTTAGGTTATTTTTCTAATATTTTATGCTTTACTTTTTCTTCACGCAAAGCAAAAGTGTAGATATTTTAATGAAAGTTACAAAATCCAATATATTTGGCTTTTTAATTATATTTATTTTATAATACAATAAATTATTTTTCATTAACTAAATTAATTGCAGATTAAACTGAGGTTTGAAAAATAATCATGAGATATATTCACAAAAATAAGTAATATTTTGGACAACAGATGGCGCTTGTATTGCATTAAAGAAAACTATCTGAGTGCATATAGCGCTGTCTCGATCCACTTCTGATAAGCCAACATAGTCCCTTCATCAAACAGAACTTTTATCCAGTTACGGGATTGAGGGTACCTAGAAAACCCATATACCCGAAGAAATTTCCGTAGATTCCGTAGAATCTGTTTGTTAGCGACAAGACAGCGATACTTTTTCTGTCTTGATGGTTAAACTGTTCTAAAAAGCTGTTTCTGGAATACTATAAAGCTTGTTTGTAATGAGTATCTTTTTTCCATTACTGTAAGTAATTTGTTTTAATATATATTTCGGTATATAATTAAATTTGTCTGTGTGTAATATTTTGTTCATTCTCGTTCATTACTTTAAAATTGTTAATATTCAATTAATTAGATACATCGACTGTTTTGTATCCATGCAAAGCTCTAACAATACACACAGAAAACTTTCAATGCAAACTAATTTCTGAATAATGTGCTTCAAGTTAAAAATCTATCATATTTTTTTTCCTATTATTTCCATGCAAATTATATTCATCTCTCAAACAAACAAATACGCTGTTTGCTTTCTCAAATTAAATGAAATACAAAAGTGTTTTCTTATCTCCAAAGATGATTGAAATTTAATTGTGTCTGCCCACTCTTAAAATGAAAGATTTTATCTCCATCATAGCTATAGGCACAAGATGCTATTTTCATCAAACATTTTGCTGAAGTTCCTCTCTTCTAATCAAAGACTGCGTCTTGAGAAAATTACATCTCACTCAAGAGGATTTTTATTATTTTGAACGAAATTGTTCAACGCGGATTAAAAAATGCACTAAAAGAAAGAAGTGAAATGCAGCGGAGGGTGAAACAAATAAAAATACTGAAGATGAAGAGAATGAGATTGATTTTCTTGGTCTCTGGTCTCTTTATACTTAGTATTTTTTTTTTCTAATTTGTATTTATTTAATGTTTTTTCTCTTCTTTTCGGTTAGTTTCCTATTCTAATTTAACGAAGATAAACATTAATAATGATAAGATATACAGTAGGGGCTATGCTGAAATTGAAATGAATGATACGTTTGGTTCACTAATGCATGAAGTTTCATAAGTTTAGGTGTTTTGCGTTGTGCTTCTCTTTTCCAAATAAATTAATCTTTTGTTTTTTTTTAAGAAATTGTATATTGGTGCTGTTAAAGCTTGTACTGTTACTGTAAAAAAAGTTTAGCTTACGGTTTTTAATAGATACTCAAATTGACCTTCATTTTAACGATCTTCATATTTAACGAATTAACAAGTGGTAGATGAAATTAAAAGCAATAAAACTATATATAATTTTTTTAAGGTATCCGGCTACCTGCGACAACTGTTTTTCAAAAAATGGAGATATGGGGATTTTTTTTTGTGGTTTTTAGATTTCTTTAGTACATTTTAAGAAAAATATGCTAAAATTAAGAACAGCAATAGAAATTATTATTACTAAAATTGGAAAAAAATGGCTAAAAATTTACAGAAAATAATGTAAACGCGGCGCAATCGATACCAAACGATTATGAACAAATTTTCAATTCTGATGTGTTGCTATGTCATTCATTTTTTAAATGACCTTCAGGAAAAGAGATATTTTAATTTTTACAAAAACTAGAGCCCTTTATCTTAGTTATTATGCCAATTGGCTTAAAAAAAACAGTGATTGTATTCATACAAAGGACTGTAAATTTTGTAATAATACCGTGATGGATAAATCTGAAAGTTAAAACACTTCTACTATTACACAGAACATACACAAAAAAATTTCAGTTAATTATTTTCAAAACTTTTTGAGGAATCGCTGTCCCGCTTGAGCATTTAAAAAAAAAACACATTTCCAGTAAAACCGGTTTTAAAGTAGGACATCTTGCTTAAAGTAATGACATCTGTTTTTAATAAAACACTTATAGTTTTTGTTCTAGTGAACGGAAAATAATAAACTTGGTATTTTTGTAAAGCTAATAAGATGTCCTATAAATTAAGATCATAAGAAAGTTTCTCAATTTTTGACAAAGTTCCAATTTTAGGTTAATTGGATACCTTAAAACACTTTAATGGAATCAAAGTATGGATTTTAGATTGAAGCTATAAATGCTATAAAAAACAGAATTAATATTTTTTTTTACTTCGCTTCATTTTCAGGATATTACATTATATTTATAATCTAGAGTTTTACTGCAGAATTCTACTTATACTAGGTGTGTGAATCTTGTTTTGGCTACAGGTCTCATTGTGCGAGTGGGGAATACAGGAAGGTCGCAGCTTTAAAAATGATTGCATTCATTTTTTTAAAAATTAATATGTGTTAAATGAAATAGAGGAAGTCATGCTGCAGCCACCAGGCAGTTTACGTCAGCCAACTTGCATCTATATTTACTCTTGCTGATATTTTCACGAGAAAAACTTAATTCACAAATATATGTCAACTAAAATATAAAGAACAATTTCCCAATTTTTTAGCTGACAAAGATTTGTAAAAGTCAATTAATGTCATAGCATAAAACATTTCCTTCTCACTACGATCTGACTACAAGTCAATAAGCTCAAGCTGCAACTCCTCAGATGATGTATCAATATCAGCAGCCTGAGGATACCAGAGCAAATTAAATTTCGGTTCAATTCTTTTAAAATCGAGAGATCTTATGACAAATGCTATATTTGCAGAATAAATATTAGACATTTTGTTTTCCTAATAAAGAAATTATGTTTTTCTAAAAGTAGAAATAACCAATCGAATCTGTGATTGCGCTCAGAAAAGAAACCTCGGTTCAAATTGAATTTTCTGACTGGCTTGGTGGGCCGCTAGTTATTTACCCCTGACCTATTTACTGCATGAGTAAGTGAGTGTGTATTTATGACGCACTATAAAGAAAAACGAGGGCTATTGGTGATGGACATTGCATTTTTGAGTTACGGTCAAAGGGTGAGGATGGCATCTGGGATCACACCCCTCAATCCAAACTTCCAGACCACGGGATGGGAGGACTTTGAGTCTCTACAAATGTAACGTGCATCAGTCCTCCTAGAAGGTGAGTTTTCAGGGGCACTAGGGTTCGAACTCATGACACGCAGTCCACTAGTCCTGTAATGTTTTCTAATACTTATTTATTCCATATATCATGGGTGTTACGTTTTGCATAGGACAATTGTATACAAATTCACCAACTGACTGCCTTAAAACAATTTAGTGTCGAACTAAAATTGTAGAGCTAATCTCATATGGCTGGACTGTAGCCTTACAGTGGGCAATGAGAGGGCAATCCCAGGGAATTGAGAGAACCACCCAAAATTCCAGACAGGGAGCTATGTCGTCACAACCAGAAGTCTCCTTGAGTCTCAGAAGAGCAAAGACCGTCATTTCTACTTTTCATCGAATAATACACAACCGTGACCCAAAAAACCAAGAGCCTTGGAAAACCTTGGTAAACTCAGGCCACTGTGGGTCCAATCCCGAGACTCCTAGAAAGAGCCGAGGCTGTTGCCCGCTTTCGCCTAAGCACCGGACGTGACTTTCTGGGAGCACACTTCTACTGGCTTGGTCTGGCTGCTGATAAGGCTTGACCACTCTGCGGCCATGCCAAAATGGATGGTGACCACCTGCTCCAATGCATTGGACAAGATGAATACTCGACTGACGACATCGTCAGTCGGTACTGGGAGGCTCAGCATCAAATGGTCAAGGAGCCAAGCACGGGCGTTGGATAAATGAATAAATTTATAACAGTATGCAAATTACTTACATTGCAAATATTAAAGAATCATACGGCTGTTGTTAAAACTGTCAATAATATAATAAACCCTTCAAAGCTAGAAACCCACACTTAGTCCAATCTTTTGAAAAATTCGAAGGATTTACCCTTGAGATTTTTCAGGACAGAAAATCTGTCTTTTAAGCATGTACTCTTACATAAGGAGGACACATAGGAGATTAATGCTTTTTTTCCAATTTACTTGTTATAATTTGCATTTGGAAAGACAGAAGTCAATGGAAAGTAAAGGGCATTTAAGCATATAAGGAATATTATCTATAATCTTGTGGAATATTGATGTGTTCTAACTATCCGTGTTATTTCTTCAGTTCTACGATCATTAGGAATAGAAGAGTGAGTGTTTACTTGACTTAAGAGTGACAATATAGCAACGTATATTGATGTTCTATTAATAAAATATTGCATTAGCATTTGGGGAAAAAAGTTAAAGAACATTTAATGCTTACATAATACGTTTTAAAATTTTGCTTACAAATTTCCTCAATAAGACAAACGAACCCATGCACAAAATTTTTTATATGAGAAGTTCATTAAACACATACTGTTTTCAAATACTGTATTTGTTTGCTATTTAATTTTTCAAAAATTACAAAAAAGCATTCTGTTGGTTAAGGGGACACATTACGATTCCATTGACAAAAATCGGTCAAAAAATCATATTTAATTTTTTAGCCTAAATTAATTTTTGTATACTTTTCTTTAAACTCAAAAAATTTGAAAGCTGTAAGTTTTAAAAACGCTGAGTTGAGATAACTTTTACGTTTGTTTTTATTCACATTCCAATGGCAAATCAAAACTTTCAACTAACTTATCTTAGAAAGATAAAATAACTAGTTAGTCTTCATTTCAAATGCTAAGACTTTTTTTCTATTATTCCTAATACTTGGAAGTTTTTTTTTCACTTGTTGCTATTAGTAGACGACTAAGCAAAAGTTGGTATGCATATTTCTATCACACACAAAGCAATACTTATTTTTTAAAAAAAATAACTGAATTTAGAATTTACACATTTCTTAAAGAATTTTCAATAAGCATTCTCATAAAAAGAAGTATTGCACGAATACTACAAACATGTTATCACAAAACTCATACCAACTTTTACTATGCATAGTTTGACGTACTTGTAAATAAAATTTCATATATTTATGTCTATTTTTGTTGGAGTAGCATTTTAAAATCACTTCATAAGTTTCAATTTTTCCCTTAAAAATTAAATGGTTAGCTTTTTATGAAATTTTTAGCACAAAATCAGTTTTACATCATACATACACATATGAGGCAACTAAAAAATTCTGAAAATCATTAAATTAAAGAATTTTGTATAAATCATGCCACGCACCCTTAAGGCTTTGTTTTTTTTCTCTGAATAAATATAAAATATAAATCTTTGATAAATTAGATACTTTAAATTTGTGCACAGAAAACATATTTTTGTGTAAAATAGACTTTGCATTTTTTTCTCTTTAAAATATTTGTTTCAAATACTCGTCATATAAAAGTAAATTATATCTCTTTTAACAAATAAAAATCACACTGTTCATTTAGTTAGCATGAACGAAGTAAAAGCTTTCTAACAGAATATTAACAAAACATAGGGATATTCCTGAGGGATTCCATTTTTATACAGTCTACAATTCTTAAATCTTACGTTGTATCTCGTAATAATCATTTTTCTACATAGTTCTGTGTTTGTTATAGTTAAGTAACTGCTTTTATGTAAATCCAATAACTACTTTTTCTTATTCCATTATTTCTTTCTTAAATTCTCAATTGAGAAAAAGCACGTTCATATGTAGTAAAAAAGAACTATAAATTATTTCGTATCATTTCAGTGCAATTTTCTTCTTTAAGTACCATATAACGTGTAGATATAAATATATAAGCAGATTAATATAATAGACTGAGTTCGAAATAAATCTTATTCATTTTTAATACATATTTTAAATGAGAGAGGTCTCTGTTTTTTGTCTCCATTTCACTTTATGCCTACATTTATTTTACTTCTAATATGTGTGAACTCAAACAGAAAAATACGATGTTATGATCTAAAATTTTGTTTTATACTTGAATTACAAAATTCGCTTCGAGACATGGCTTTGTGCCATATATGCATAGAAAGTTTTTTTTTTCATTTAAATGTCCTTTTTATAGAGAGAATCTTTGTAAATCAAAGGAAATTAAATTAAATTATGTGAATCTCTCTCTCTCAAACACACATATGTAGCAAGTAAATAACAAGTCAAAATAACTGAGTAATCAATATTATGATGATCAGTAGATGATTATTCTGCTAGCATCCCATGCATATACATTTATATAAATTAGACCATTGTGAATAATAGATTACCACTTTTTTTATATTTTTCACATTATATATCTACATTCGCTCTTTCTGAAATTATATAAATTCCCAAAGTTATCATACAGATAGTTCCATAGCTATAGATGAGCTCCTTTTCACTGTCTTCCAAGACTGAACAAATGTACTTGTATAGTTTCATGCTTGAATTTTTTACTCTTTATGTTTACGAAATTTATAATAAGTTCTTGAATTTATGTTTGTTGTACAGACGTGTTCTAGAAAAGATCTAGTTTTAGGCACTAAGAATAGGAGAACACAAGCAGAAAGAAGGCTGGCCTGGAAAAAGATTCTTGAGAAGCCCAAAGCCCACCCGGGCTGTCGAACGACTAAGGAAGGAAGAGATACTTAATGTATCTTTTGCTACCATTTTCATTCATATAATAGCCATTCATATTAATAGCAAATTGTTATTATTGATATGCATTGTTGCGGCCGGGGTAGCCTAGTGATTAGAGCATCGGACTCCAGACCGGAAAGCCTGTGTTCGATGCCGATGCCACCAAATACCCTCCGAGTACACACTGAGTACATGCTCGTTAAATCAGTGGGTCCGAAAGTCCTGTGGGATGTCGCAGCGGAAACCACGAGTGCAGGGGGCTGGAGAACATTTCCCTCCCATCCAGTTCCATGACTAAATTGTTGAGGTGGAAATATGTGGTGTCGCCATCTATCGTGTAGAAGTCCAACCTGTCTCAGGCTCTGGCAACTTTCCTTCCTTCCCTTCAGGAAGGACACGACAACAACAATATGCATTGTTTAATTGCTTAATGCTTGTTTACATGGGCATATTTTATACCCTAGTGTTTTGAAACATGGCATATTTTCTTTAGTTTTTTTTACCTGCTAGGTATCAATTTTCTGCTGAAGGGGAAGGTTAGGATGCTATAAAGCAAGTTTAATCCTTCTTTACAGCTCTAAGTCAGTAACAGTCTTAGAAAAATTAAATTTTTCTCTTTGATCAGTTCACTTTTCTTCAAATGTTGGTTTTTTATTCTAAGCTTTCAGTTTCAGAATTGGGGCTTTCTCCGTTTTGTACGATATTTAATTTGCCCATTGTAGTGTTATAATAAAAATAGATAGAATAAAAGAGATAACATATTTCACAAGGTGTTAATGTTTAATGAATGCAATAAAAATGAATTTATTTTTCAATGCATACTTGATTCCTTAATATGAAAAATAACTTCCCGGTGTCTCGAGACAATTATTTATCAAACATAATTTCAAACAAGAATTCATTGTTAAAGCAACGGGACACTTTAATCATACTTACAAATTCTTCAACTATATACCCCTTTCAAAAATTCTTCATGCATAAATAGTTTTCTATACACTTTTGAAAATTAAAGATTTCTTTTACTCAGAGTTATTGAAGTTTAAAGAATCGGATGGGTAACTTTCAAAAAGTTTACTTTTATCCAGTTTGATTACCCTTAGGATTATTTAAAAGTTATATATTCAAAATCAGAAAATTAAACTCTTTATTCGAAAATTTATAAAAATATTCTTTTCATTTATATGACTAAGTGAATTCGTGTATTCCAAACTTGAATGCTACTTTAATTTTCAATCGTACAATAAAGTATTATTTTGAAAGATAAGTTTTACTTTACTTCTAGCTTAGAAATTCATTGAAGTATTTATATCTTAGATAAATATATTCAGTAGTTATTGTTCAAGCTTGCCATTTTACATACTTCAAGGACTTTTGGATTGAACGAAGTATTTTGACAACAAATAAACAGTATTTAATAAATGTAACATTGTGGATCTTTTCCATAATTGCTAATGTTAAAATTTAAATTATTTAAATTGAAAAACAGCTTTTATACCAACATATATATTACAAGCAGTCAAATTAGTGCACTTTGCACGATAAAAAAAAGCTTTTTTAACTAAGTGCATTTTCTAACATGAGTATCTAAACTCTGCTTAAATATTAAGTAGTTTCTCTAACGTTTAAAACTGATAATACATCGTAAATTTATTTCATCAACCATCTTTGTCTAGAGCAGTGGTTCTCAAACCTATTGTGCCCAAGGAGCCTTTTTATGTCAAACATTTCCCCATGACCCCTCCATCCCAATTAAAATAACTACATTTGATTGCATAGTAGAAAAAATTCAGATATGTCCTTGATCTCCCGAAAATGGTAAATAACAATGTAATTAATAAGCATTACAAAAAGCTATTTTATAAGTGAACTTCATCAAAGGAATACTTTTGGTTTATATAGTTATGTACAATATATCGATTGTATTCAAAAATACAATTTCTTCTTTGCTATACAAAAGAATAATACTGATTTTGGTTCAAAACTACGGAATATTTCTTACATTTACTTCACTTCTTTCGACTCTTTTAAACTGCAAAATTTTAGACAAGTGTGCATGTAACATGGAGATTTGGTCTATATTTAAACTACGATCGGCCCACTTCCGCAGTGTGACTCTAATAATAACTTCTAGTACTAAGTGTATCTATATATAATTCTTCATTCTAATTTTTTAATACGTAAAAATTATGACTCATTTATTTTAACTGTCGTAATGTTGGAATTGAGTCATAAATATTTTACTTTATACAAAACTTTTGCTAGTTATCGAACCTAAAGTTTTCCACGCACACCCAAATTAATTTCAACTTTCCACAAACCTCTCATCAGTTACCCATGGGCGTTTCTCACACTAAGGGGTTCAACCCTTAGGAGGGCGTAATAACTCTACGAGGGGGGCGCAAGCCTATTGAAAAGTCGAAAATAAAAGATTATTTAAAATTTATTAAATAACTGAAAGTAAACAAACGAAATACATTCTGGCATAATAAGAAATAAATACACATTTACACTGATATAACACACTTATAAATGTATCAGTACGACATAATGTATTTTATGATTAATTTAGCAATACAAAGTTAAGAACAAGTTTAATAATTACCATTGACCTCATTATCTTGTCATATATAAAATCATATACAAAAATTAACACTTATCTTGATAATTTCTACGGTTTCTAATTAATCTCTTTTAACTGCCTATTAAAAGACAGGGGATTATCTCCGCTATGCCGCCATTTTCCATGTAGGCGTTTGGGTGTGATTTATTAGGGAGAGGAAGAAAAGAATAAATAAGCAAATTTTCTAAAATAAGTAAATCCTTCGCACACACTGCCAATTTCTTTTTATTGCATTCTGAAACATTCGGAATAATTTTATGAACAGCAGTGTACAAAAAAATATCGTACTTCGGAAAGACGTATATATACGTCCGGGGCAATTATGCTTTGGCTGAGAGAGACTTTTATACACGCCGGTAGCACTTAAGAGGTTAAAGTAGTATTGCAGCATTAGTGTCTCAGTATAGTATTAGTGAACTTAATTAATTGTTATTGTATGGAGGGGGCGATGAAAATAAGGATTGAATATTGGTTCGAAAATATTGAAAGTTTTAGAGTGAATATTAACGTCGCACTGATTAGCAACACGAGGGATTTTGGCGACGGTCCGCGTAATTTTGAACCATGGCCAAGTGACGCGGACGACACCTGAGCTGGCACCCCCTCTCCTAACTACCACACCACACCAACGGGAGGACGTTTGAGCTCTCGACAGGTTTAACGTGTATCGATCTCCTACACGGCGGATCTTTAGTGGTACTGGGACCGAACTCATGACACGCTAGCCATGATCCGATGCCTAGACCACTTGGCCACCGCGGCCACTGAAAGTTTTAGAAGCACTGGCCTTACATATAAGAATCTCTGAATATTATTTACTCCTTAAAAGAAAAGTAATTAATTATTTTATTAGGAAACAATAATAAAAAAAGAGAGAAAATGCAGATATCTTTCAAAACCTGTTTTTCTTCCATCAAAATATTTTTTACTTCGAATATTTTGTAAATATTCCTTTTCATAATAAATATCAGATAACTGGAAAAATAAATCTTACTTAAAAAGTTTCTTTAACACTCGTTTCTTAGATTAAAGCTAAAGATTTCATTTTCTTTTATAGTTTATCTTGATTTATTTAACCTGCCAAATGTGCTTCTTTTTAAAAGTTAGAAGGGATAACTCATATTCCAAAAAAGTACGACTTGATGAATGTTCCGCTGTATTTTGCTTTGATTTCTTCCAGACCTTTCAAGATCATTTTTCACACATTCTTCCGTCTCAAAATGCATCTTTAAATCGCAGAATCGAAACAAAGAACAGATATTCTGGCAGAAATTGAAAAGGAATTTATGATTCGAAATGTAAATCCACAGCTCAGACGTTCTTTTTTTGTATATTTATTCATCACTCACCAACTCTGTGGTATGTGATTTAAAAGTAGTTTCTAAGGTAATTTTTTTTACGATGTAATACTTTTTTTTAAAAATTCCTTTTTTTTACCCAAGTGAAAGGAATGAGTCATGTCTAATATTTTGGTGTATGCATTAAAATATATTCTAAAACAAACCTTTCGGGCCTTTATCGTTTTTCAGAAGAATGGATTTATTTCTGTAGCTTCATTTCCTGGATCTTTTTCATAGAACATATTTGCTTTATAAAGCATATTGACATCAGTCTTCTTAAAACTTTACGTCATTCAGCATATTATAAATTAGTAGAAATCTCGGTGTCTAAAATATATAAAAATTACAGGCATATGTATAGCAAAAAAGCGACTCAATCTTCAGGAAATCTCCGGATCTATTAGACCAACAAGCTTACAGTTTGGCAAACATGTTTCTTTTAATGAATAGAGATCCACTAGGAAAGGGTTTTGTAGAAATCAACTTCCAGTGGGAGGAGGGGCCGTTATAGGCAAAAGTTTCTATCAATGAAGCTCTAGTCCTAGAGACTGTAAATTTGGCGAACATGTTTCTTTTAATGAATAGAGATCCACTAGGAAAGGGTTTTGTAGAAATCAACTTCCTGGGGGGAGGCCGTTATAGACAAAAGTTTCTATCTATGACGCACTAGTCCTAGAGACTGTAAATTTGGCGAACATGTTTATTTTGTTTAGTAGAGATCAAATAAGAACGTGTTTTGCAAAAGTCGTCTCTCAAGGTGGGTTTCAGAAAATTATATATAAGGACGCTTACGATAAAAAAAATTCCTCTTGTTGAACCAATAAGCCTTCAGGTTTGAGATTCAGCAAACAGGTTTCTTTTGTTAAGAAAAGATTCACTAAGAATAGGTTTTGGGGAAATTGACAATGATGTGTGTAAGGGGGGCTAAGTTCTGTAAAAAATGCTTTCATTGAAACAATTCACAAACTAGAGGGGTAGGATTAAAAAGTATGTTTCTGAATATCATTATGATGATGTTTACTTTTATGATAAAATTACTTTTTTAAACTCATCTTTCTATTTTTCCTTAATTTTAAAATGTGACCTGATTTTAGAATAACATATTATACAAATGGATGGTTTGGTGTGTATGTTATAAGTTTATAAATACTTATTTTTCTACCTGCGTTTGTGTTCATGACTGTTTTAATATCTCATTAATATTACAGGTTAAATAAATCCAATTTAGAAGATAAATATTTAAATGAATCCGCATTTCTAATTTGATATCTTTAGTTTTAAAGCAATTAATATACTTCAAAGGAACACAAAGTGTACAGTATTAAGATCTAAAATCTTATTTTATTCTCATATCACCAAATTTGTTGTGAGACGTGGTTTTGTACTAATTCTGCTAGAAAGTAATTTTTTTTTTCATTTAAAGTCATCATCGTTTTTTAAAATAAATTATGCTTAGTCATCCCACACGTGATAACTCCTCATATTAGACTTAGAGAGTTTAAATTTGTTAAGAATATTCCTTTGATGGAGTAGAGACACATTAACAACGGACTTTGCAAAAATCAACCTCAAGAGAGGTTGCGGAGAATTAAGAAGTGTTGTAGATAAATATTTCCATTTTAAAATGTTTAGCCTTACAGACCTGAAATTTGGTATGCATGTTCATTTTATGTAGAGATCCACTACAAAATGAGTTTTTTGGAATTTGACTCCCAAGGGGCGTTATGGAGGTTTAAGTGGCGTTATAGATCAATATATATATTCCCTTATTTGAATTATTAAACCAACCAACTTAAAAATTAGTAGGCATATTCTTTCTGCGGAGTACTAATAACGGGTTTTGCAAAAATTAGCACCCAAGGGTGTTATGGAGGAGTTAAAGGACGGTATATTATTGTGTTCTATTTTGGAATTGTGAGACCCACGTACTTGAAATTTGTTATGAATCTTCCTTTTGTTGAATAGAAATCTACCAAAAATGGATTTATCGGAAATTGGCTCCTTGTGGTGGAGCGGTAAGTTTCTGACTCGTATTGACGAAAAACTTATTTGAAGTACCAGATTTAACAATGAAATGGTATGTACATATTTTTATTTGAAACTTGATGATAAGGAATCTTTTGGAAATCAAAGGGTTGGGGATTTTTTTTTTAACTATCAGTCTTAAACTTGAAATTTGACAATCATGTTTATTTTGTTGAACAGAGATCCCCTAAAATGGGTTTTATGGAAATCGATTTAAGGGATGGAGGATATATATATAAAACGTTGATATGTGAGACACACCTATATACTAACTAAAACAAGAGCGCCATATTGTAAAGGATCAATCCGCGTTTTTTCTAATAATCCTCTTAGGAAAATACTTCCTTTCACTATTATTTAACTGATAACTTCCTCCCGAAGAAGAGGACGACATATATGTAAATTATGGCGTGTATTTAAGTATTGGCTTTCAGTTTTGAGGAAGAGAGAGGTTAGAAGCTAAAGGATAGCAGTGGGGATTAACGTAAGATATTAGAAAGCTAGACAAAGTGTGTACAGTAAATTATCTACAAATATTTATAACACCGATGATTAATAATTTGATATTTGAATCAGATTGTGTTGGCTTAAAGTAAGTTATTAAATTTATACGAAATTTAGTTTTGTCTTCTTCCTCGCTCTTGATCCCTTATTTTACGGTGCAATTCCTAATCTTGGTTATTCAAATTTGTTAGGTTGTTGAACTTGTAAATAAATTGTGTTGTTTTGATTATGATTAGTTTTCCTAATACTCGTTCATTGATGGCTGGGGAAACCCAACCATCTTTACAATATGTAACTAACAAAATACTAAGAATTTGTATTTTATGTATCAACCATCCCCACAATTTTTATTCCTAGCTAATAAGGTAATCACTTTGCCCTATAAACTAGAAATAAATCTGTGTCATGATAATTTTTTATAATTTATATTTAAATCATAACATATTTTATAATTATTTCATGTATAATGAAGGATTATGTGTCCGACAAATTTTTCACACGGTCATTTAACTTAAATGCAATTATTTTAAGATAATACGGTTTTTCTTTTATTATGATTGCCTACTAATGCTACTTTAAAAAAAATGTAGTGAACGTTAATTATATACCAATTATTAAAATAAATAGTATATTTATTTTGTTTTTAAAAAGAGGATGAAATCTTCCCCATTAAGTATTTTATTTCTTTAATCAATACAGAAATCTAAATTTTTCTACTTGCATTTAAATGTTTAGTATTAATGGCAGTGTTAATATTTTCAGTAAAAATCAGAATACTTCCTAATTTATTAATTTAATCACTTCATCAGTAAACACGTCTTAAGTTTATAGTATTGGGTAAAGCTATTTTTTTTTAAAAACAATTTTTAATAAACTATGCGTGATATATATTTAAAGAGTTTCTGTCTCTACAAATGAATATTTAAGCTGAATATCAACAGAAGAAGCTGAGGTTTATGTGATTGTATTTATAATTACTAATAGAAATAAAATGTTTTAGGTACGAAGTATTTCATCCTTTCTAATTAAATTAATCCTACTTTATTAAAATGCCAATTTAATGAGAATGGATTAACTCAATGTTGAGGAATATTTTTGTTTTATATTTTCTATAGATTTATACTTCAAGCAAATCTATGAATTAAAGATTTCAACGCTATGAAATTTTCTGAGTTAATTGAAATGAAAAGGAAAACATCTATCCATTTTGATGCAATATATCAATTATATAGTATAAAATGGGTTGTATTTTCTTAAATTAAAAAACTTGTTTTAATTTTGAACAATCTCTTAATAAAAATTGGAAGTTGTCTTTGGTAATTAAGAGGAAATTCTTATTTTTAATTGCAAAATATAATTCTAGTTCCATAATTTATATTTTTAAAAATGTTCTGTTGATTTTGTTATTAAATACCTGTATAGTATTTAATTTCCTATATTTAGAAAACATACTGAATTCTAGGTCTCTAAGCAGAGTCATTCTTTTTCGGAACCAAAATTAATCACAAAGTTTGCAAAACAACTTCTTTAACTTTATCCGTTAGTTTTTGAAATAATTTAGAAAAGTCAATTTTAACTAAAATATTGTAATGATCTATTTTATGATCGATAATAAATTATTTAACAAGTGTAATTTTCACTATAAGTGGTTGGAGAAATTTTAGGAATGTATTTTCAAAACCAGGTTTTCATAGGGGATGAATTACTGTATGTTATATATATATATATATATATATATATAACATACAGTAATTCATCATTGACAACTCATAATATTACATTTTTTGCTATATAGATGATATAATCATTTTTGCCAAGTTAGACAACTTTAAACCTAACACTAATTTTTATCCACAGTACACTTTAATTTAATACAGACAAATAGTAACAACTATGAAGCAATTTTTTTGGATATAGAAATTAAATCAAAAGATAATGATATACTTACTAAAATTTATGACAAACGAGAAGACTTTAAATTCAATATTATAAAAGTACCACATTGGGAAAGTAATGGCCATACTAATTTTCAGAATATAGTTTTACCATTACAACGCAATAAATTTCACTTTCAAAAATCGAACAAATAAAAACTATAAACATTTACTAAATATTGCTTAACCAAAACTACACCTAGCTAATTTTATTAATATTAGGACAAAGAAATTTAAATAGTAAGAATCATCATAGATAGATTATTATTATATCATTTTCGATAGATACAGTTACCTCCAAATTCTAATATTAGATAAAATTACTTATTCCCTTATTTGTTTAAAAATTTTTATTTTATTTTATTAATTTTTCAAATCATATATAATTACAGAGTCCCTAAAATAATGGTAGCATGTTTACAATTTTTAATTTTTATTTCTATTCTTTCATACTGTTGCTATGCTAATATTCAGCCATATTCTATGCTTTTGAATTTACATTAGTCCAGAATCTGGCAATAATTTGTTTATTGTAATTGAGATTTAGTGGCTCTGCATTTTGAAAGCAATTTTAGGTGTTACCTTTTTCTTGTAATGGATTTAGATATTCTATCCATTATTTTCAATAGGTGTTCGCTCAGTATTATTAATAGAAAAGGAGAAGGTTGGAGGACCACAAAACATGTTCACTCTTACTTTTATATATAAATTATTTTATATATGAGCAGTCCTAAGTCAACAATGTTTATAATACTGTAGCATCCATAATTTTATTTTTAACTCTATTACTTTTATTTTTTTACAAATTTTTTCTAAAATCTATGGCCTAATTAACTTGCAATTTCCATTTTTTTCAGTTTTGTTTTCTGTTTTTTCATCTTTCTGTTGTAGAGGAATTTTGACTATATATATATAGCACTGTAGTTTGTCTATTATTTTCAATATAGTTCATTAATTTCATTGATATATCGTTTGCTTAGTTTAATTACAAAAAAAGCTATCTAGGTGGGGCTACTAATTTTTGTTTCTATAACACTTCATTTTTATCAGGTCATTTAGCGCTTTAGCGCGCGTTTTCTGACTAAGATGTTTCATCTTCATATTTCTTTTGATGGAATTTTTTCGTGTAAGTTTTTATCCTAGTTTTTCGTATGGAACTTTTTCTTAATATTTATCTCTATGAGAGAAACCTTACTATTTATTATTGATGCATTTATTTCATTTTATTTTACAGTCTGCAGTAAAATAAAATTTTTTGTCCATGTCGGATAAGTATAGACCTAGTTTTTCAACATGGCTATGCTGTTTTTACTATGACGATAATTTCTGCTGTACGGAGAAGATGGTACTATAAAACATTGCTTAACTTTAACTTCTCTGGCCTAATTCAGTGACAGCCATGGAAATCATAATAGGTATCCATTTCAGTTCAAACACTCTTATCGTATCTCCAATTGTTATGTTTCTTGGTATCCAATTTCTTCCTTTTTTGGCCTAATAGAGAGGTAATACAACTTTTAACTTATTATTTTATTGTACTATATATATATATATATATATATATATATTATTTAAATGTTCCCTAAATACGTATTTAATCAGTAATATAAGCTATAAAGCAAGTACAAAAAAGTATTGTGATTAAAGAGTATAATAAACTTTTTCATTATTTTTATATGTAAAATCAAATTTTGCTTTTTTTTTATCAAAAACATGCGATAGTTAATAAATGGAAAACTATAAAAAGAAATGCATAATAAATTGATCTGCCTCAAATCAAAATGAAAATGTTGAAACCAGACTTTACTTGCATAATTAATTTGTGAATGTAAACTCATGTCTAGACATATTTTATGTATTAACCTGTGCATTTATAGACTCTTTTATGTGTGTAAATAAATTTCTAGATTTATTTGAAATTTTAGCGAAGTGCAAAGAAAAAAAAATATTTTCCTTAATTTTTTCGATGAGTTACTGAGCGTTTCAGACATAACATAAATTCAAAACTTAATTAAAGAGACACTATTATTAACGATACAATTGTTTAAACGTACCTTATTAAATATTTTATATGAGGTTCTTTCTCTTTGTATTTTGAAACCATAAATTTACTAATAATAAAAATAAATAATTGCATTTAACAAAATTTTATTTAATGTAGAAAAATCATTTTTTGAAATGCTTACAACATTTCAAAGTTGTTATTTTGAAAGAATGATTTGAGAAACATATTTACGTCTTAATGGGAAAATATTTTCGTTTTAGGTATTGTATTCAAATTATGTTAGAAATACTTGAAAAACATGAACAAAAAATGTGGACGCGTGTGTTAAAAGACATTTTCATGGATGTGAGCAAAATAATAATCATATGAGATTTTTTATAAATGAACGATTCGGTAGCTGCGGAACAGAGTCCTTAACGAAAAAAATTGATTATCATGCTAAATTATGCATACAATTCAAATTTTACAAAAATATACATTCAAATATTCAAATGTATTTTATGCAAATATATATTACATTGTCTACGTTCTTTCAATTTATATCAAATGGTAATAAATTAGTATGGTGATTTGTTTTATTAGAATAATACCCTAATTTTAATTTTAGAATGATAATTTGAAACGTTTTACGAAAGTCACATATATTTAAAATAGAATAATTTCGAATTTAAAATGAATTTAACGTAAATTCTGAAAAATGCGTTTTCAATTATATGGTAGCAAATTTGAAATGCTTTTTTTTATTTAAAGTCAGCTAAACTAGTGTTTTAGTGTTTCTTTAATCTTTTTCATATCAACATTTTATTATAAAACTTTTTTGATACTGCACTAAGAAAAATAAATTATTATAAATGCGGATACGATATCTATGGTATCGTAATAATATCAAACATTTTAAAAAGTAATTTTTAGAGAATACAGAAATTTTAGACAAAGTAATTAAGAAAAATATTGACTGAAGCAAATATTATTTTGTAATATAAATATTTTTTCTCACTTTTATCAGAAAATTGTTCATCATGACCAACTTGAAATCGCAAAGAAAAAATTGTTGGTTTTTATACTAAGAAATTCTTGGATCAACATTGCATTTTTCTGTTGTTTGTGTATTTTGAAATTATTGAAAAATGGGGACTGCAAAACCGATAATTTTTGATAACGAGGTTTTCTACATAACTGAAAAGTTTATATAAAAACAAGAAATCTGACAGGATATTTTCGAATTATTAAAGCATGCAGGAACTCTGTGAAATTAATTAGTATTTATTCAAAAGAGCTTGCAAAATTTAGAAATTGTTTTGGCACTAAACATAAATTTATTGAAAGCATAAAAAATAAATAATTGTTAAGTTTGAAATAAAGTCAAAATCCCACACATGGACAGTTGACAACATTACATTGTTTATGAACATCTTTAGTTTATATTCCTTAAATTAATAAAAAGTTTTGTGGAAAAAAATTTTAAACAATAAATTGATTGAAATTTATTTGTTAAAATTGAAAAAAGCATATTCTTTATAAAATATGAAATAAAAAAAATATAAATAATCTGAAAGCAATTTTGTTAGTATTACAATACTTGCAATATATAGAAATGTTTTTTTGGAATATAATTTGCCGGAGTATCAAAGTGAGCAGATAAACTTCTGTTCCAAATTTGCTATCTTCCTCATACGTAATGTTTTTTTTTCTTGTTTTTGGAAAAGCATTTAAGCCTCTAAATCAAAAAAGTAACATTTTCCTATTTTTTAATATTAATAATACATTTTAATTAATATCATTATCTTAAATTCAGTTATCTAGTCTATTCAAAACTTTGAAACGAGACTAGAATTTACTCAAGTACAATCATATGAGAATATATGGGGATGTTAACTGCATTTTTAAGGTTTAGGTATATCACATTAAAAATTTTAAAAATTTGGTGTATGAGTCTATTAATTCCATTCATTCCAATTAACATTCCCAAATGTTGATAGTTTTTGGATTTAAAAGCAGAAGAAAATCACACCTATAGGAAAATATTAAATATTAAAAATAGGAACATTAAATACATAAATAGAATCACTTAAATTTGAAACTGTTCAACACAATTTTGAAGTGTTGTCTTAAAAAATAACTTTAGTAAAACTTATTAGCATGTTTTAATATAACTTTAGATTTAACTTTAATTAACGTTAGAGACATTAACATACAAAAATAACATTAACATTTTTTTCAGTAACAAATTGTGACGGGTCTATTCGCGACATTTTTCCTACTAATCCTCTTGGGGAAACTTTGGGGCTATCATTCACATTAATTCACAGCCTTTCAAGAAGAACACGAGATATATGTAAAATAGTTTGACTGTATATAAAGTCTAGGTTTTGTAGATGTAAAGAGCGAAGGAGCCGCGAAGCTGTTCTAGCGCGCGTTAAGAAAGTAATTGCTGAGATTAAATTATTAGATTGAAGATTTAAGACAGTAGAATTAGAATTAGCTATCGGTGCATTAGGGCTTGTTCTCCTTAAATATTTATGGTAATCTGGTTTACTAACAGTTGCATATTAGGAATAATCAACGCTTTAGATATCACTCCTAGGTTTGTTCTTATAGTTTCACTTGTGATTGTTTAGGTGTGGGTTCAAAGGCTGAATAAAACTAATTGTTATTATGGGGTTTGTTGATGATGCTTTGCCCCCCACCCACACACCTAGAGTCGAACAGGACGGAGAGAGAGGGGTGCCGGTTAGACCCCCTCCCCCACAAAATGTGTGTGCAACTCCGTCTAAAGTAGAATTAAATTCAAACGCAACCAGAATCTAGAGTTTAAATAGTATATCTAAGTAAAAATTAATGGTTCACCAGACCAATAAATTACTGAATTTTAAGGATTAGATTTTTCTTAAGTGCGATGCTCAATCAAAAGTAGTTTTTATTAAGAGTTCCCTTCAGAGTAGTTTAGATGAACATTTATATGTTATTCTATTTCTTTTAATTCATTAGTTATTATTATAACTTACTGATACGAAATCATTTGCATTTTAGACAAATATAGTTTTTATGAAACAAAATAAAGAGTTTAAAATACCTATATATTGCGCCATATGAGCGTGATATATAGTAGAAATATTTTTGTTAGAAATAACATCGATTAAATATCATACGATCATCATTCAAACATGTTATTTAAATATTTTTGATACTATTTTTAAGTTTTTAATACAAAATAAATTACTACTTTTTACATATTATTATTGTTTTTAAATTGTTATAATATACATAAATATGAAAGTGTAAAATTGTTTTCTAACCGAAACAATTCCATAAACTAAATGCAGCATTTTTAAGTGTAAAAATTTATATTCATTAATTATTTTTCATTGTTAAAAATGCAAGTGTAGATTAAGGTGTAATTTTATTTCTGTCATATACGCGTATTAATTATTAAGAAAAAAATTATGATATTACTATCGGAAAATATTAATGTGTGTGTGTATTGTATATTTTAAAAATTTATATACCTAAATCACTAAAGCATATGTATATTATCTCATATAAGCATTTTAATTTCCCTTTCAAAATATTTATTCACTATAATATTATTAGCAAGAAATCACTCAACGTTAAAATGAATAGGAAGTAAACTATTTTTACAAATTTTGTATGTTTTTAATTTGGTAAGAATGTTTACTTTAGGCAAGACTTATCTTTTTAACAGGATCTCTATTGACTACAATATACAAAAATAAAGTTCTACATTTTTTTCAGAATAAAAAGGATTCAGTGAAATACGATGATAGCGTGGGTTCGAAAACCAGATTTATTTTTCTAAAGTAAGTATTTTCCTTCTAGTTTGTCTTTTTTCTTTCTGAAAAAGAATCATATATCAGGACGTAAAATCAAGCTAGGTATTTAATATAGAGTATATATTTCCAACTAAGATTTCTACGTAAGCCTAACAAAACTATAAAGCGAGAAAGATTTATATTTGTTTAATGCAATTTTTCCATACATTAATCTAATAGTACTCAGAAATATTGACAGAATTCAAAGAGGTTTTTTTTATCGCTAACTAATATAACTAATATACGAGTATTTCTGCAAAAATGTGGTGCATTGAAATTTATTTATGAAACATATTCTACAAAGCTTACGACACAAGCAAAAATATGGCTTTCATGAGTAGATAAAATTACGTTAAAGGTGATTTTATTTTTAAAAGACATCACTTTAAAAAAATATATAAATAAAATGTAAAAAAGTAAAAGGAATACTTTTAGTTATTTTGTGACTCTTAGAGGTTATATTCATAGCCCGTAGAATAATAGAACTGAAATTCAACATGTCTCTTTATAGGAAAAGAATAAATATAATGTGTGAATAATGTAACAAAACATACAATTCCCATTCAGGGAATTGTATGTTTATTATATTATTCATTTGTTCATCTAAATCACATTCATATGTATATCTGAATCAAAATATGTGTTGCATTTATAAACTTAGTGCATTATTTAGTGTCCTATACTCTTTAATGTTCATTTAATTTTTCACATTACATGTTAAAGGGAAAATGCATATTGTGGATTTTATTTCCAAATTATAGATGCCGGATTACAAAAAGTTGTATGTGGTTCATTATGGCGAACTTATATGAAAAGTTAATTTTTTTGTCTGAAATGTTTTCCGAATTCGATTCAAGCTTGTGATAGCGGTCGGTTCCTGCTAACATTCTGAACCCCCTTGTCTACCTCTAAACCCAGCTAGAGGTGTGGGGGAAACTGAATGATCCACAGACATGATTTCAATCTAATCAATTTATAAATTCGAAATATCAATCAGACACAAAACAAATCTAATTAAGGTAGATGATATATTGTAGAGCGCGAAGGTGAGATTCTTATAACAAGGGGATACCACTACAGACTCTCAACTGAATCTAAGACAGCTTAAATACTCTCAAACATAACTACGTCGCACACTAATAAGCTAACTTCTAATTAATCAAGTGCATAATACCTGTACTTTTTATGCATCGGATCTTACACTGGAAACTTGCAGGTGATCTCTCTCGGCTTGATCAATGTTGTTAGTTCCACGCTCTGTAATCTTTTTCCTGGACAACTCCAAGACTTCTAACTAATTCCACTCTCTTTCGATCATCCACTAACAACTAATTCTTAGACTTTATGTTAACCCCTACTTGCCAACTCCAACGTGTCAACCCATGAACTCGCGAAAACAAAATTTATATACTATACTTCATTTACATAATCACGTTTCCTTACTCGATGAAAGTTGGTTGAAATAAATATTTCCCTTAAAGAGTCATGAAGGGATTAGTAGAACCGCGTATAGATCATTCACAAGCTGTTTAGAAGTAAAACAAGGCATCTTTGATTTTTTCTAATCAATCGAACTTAATTTTAAATTTTATTTAATATTACTTTTTTACATCAAAGTCTAATGAAAGAGGGATATTTCCCATAAAATATGCACCATTCTTATTAGAAATTTTACTTTAAAGGGAGAAAGCTATAAAAACTTAATATTTGAAAAGTCCATAACATATGAATTGTTCCTATATTTTTATTTTATTTATTAACTTCAAATACTGATATTTCTTAAGTAGGAATTCAAATGATTAGTAAAATATCACAACATTAAACATCAGATAATTTTTTTTATATTGTGTATCTTTCAAATATTCAGATAAGTACCTATTTATATGCATATATCAATTTATATATTTATTTATTAAAATAGATAATTCCTTTTTATTTATTATTAAGGTAGCAATCTAAACAACGTGATCATTATTGTCGACATACCTCGTAGTTTTGAGCGTCGCATTGCTAAACAAGACTATAATAAGTATTTACACTTGTTACAAACATACAGCAACTCTGTTAAAATAAATTTATATGTGTTAATCAAATACAAATTTATATTCTAGCATCAGTAATTAGTAATGAAGGAGTCCAATTGTGTACGCAACAGTACATATAGTTAATTATTTCTTTCTGCAAGAAAAAATTTTCAGTTAAAAATATAATTTAATACGATTAATTATTTAAGTGAATTTGTTAAATTTAATATGAATTAACGCAATTACATTTGTTTTATACTACTTAAAATTAAGTAATATTTTAATAGCAAAAATAAGTAAGTAAATATTTTAAGCAGGATTTGTAAATATTGTAACGTCAAAATAATGATTAATTGTTATGAAACTGATAAACCTAATTTGATTTTAAAAAGATGACTTCTAAGAGATATATTTAAAAAGATGAAGAAAAATAATTAAAGAAAATACTTTATTTAAATTCTCTTTGTCTAAAATTGTAAGATCTTATCCTCCTTATGACCCCTCCCCCCTACTCCCTCTTTCTTAAATATTCAATAGCACGACTGACTTTTATAACATTTCATAAATATGTAAAACTCATTCTACTTTTCTCAAGAAATGACGCCATTAAGGCATTTTAATGCTTAGTTTTGAAACAGTCTGCATATCAGAAATGGGTAAAAAAAGAGTTTTCTCTTTCTAGAAATGGAAGAGCTTATGCTATTTTTGAAATATCAAAAATTCTTTAAGGCATCAATGATTTGTTGCTGTTTTCCAAAGTTATTCGAAATTTCTAAAGTACTACCTTTTTGCATGATTTGCAATTCCGTATTGATTCTTTTCAATATCTTTATGCAGCATAAAGTTTTAACATCTACGCATCAATTTGTTTATCAGAATTCTGTTTATATAAATGTGAATATATAAATTAATATCCACGCACTAAAACATTATAAAAATAATTATCAAATATGAATCACATTAGGTATGATGAAGGTTTTTACTCTAGTAAATCATATTCATAAGGATTTCAAAATGATTCTGCAAGGTTTAGAGTATTGATGAAATGAGTGTTGTTATTTTACCTCACACACATCCATAAGATTAAAATTGAATAAGTTAACTTAAAATATTGTAAACCAACTATTTAATATTAAATCATTTCTAATGCCATATTCATATATAACAGAAAATAGTGCTTTTTCTATGAGGAGTGTCCAAAAATTAAGTGCAATTTTAAAAAAAAACTCGCATAATTTTTTTTCAAAACTGTGACGGATCTCTACGCGTCCTTTATATAATCCTCTTGGGAAATCATTGGGCTATCAATTGAAATTAATCACAACCAACCCTTTTGAAGAAGAGACCGAGATATGCAGATTAGGTCGGTTATATATAGTCAAGGCTTTCTAGCTAGTTAGATGGATAGACGGAGTTAGATGGATATTGAGATATAGAGCATCTAACGACAAGGAGAGATTGCTACCGATCAGGTATTAGTATATTTACTAGCGTGTTTCAGAGATTAGATAATTGAAGATATTAAGTGACGACTGGTAACTATAGCTAAATTATAACTCAAATATTTAGAGTAGTGGATTGATCCCAAAAAAGGAGGATCAATAAAAAAAACAGGAGTCTTCTCATAATTTGCGTCTCTCGTCGATTATTCGCCTATTGCTCTTATTTGGAACATCTCTTGTAGTTTGAATTTATAGAATTCTGACTATTGATGTTTTGTGTGTTGAATAAACACTTGAAATGTATTATGGCGAGTCATCCTTCACTTCCTCCCACACATCTAGAGGGGAGGCTGAGAGTTGGCTGTACCCCTTATAAAACAAACATATTTTTATACGAAAGAGCATGTAGGAAACTGTTTTTCAATCCCTACTATTAGCTCACTCTCTCCCTATATATATATATATATATATATATATATATAGAAATATATACCTTGTTCAAATTTTCAATCGTTAATAATATACTTTCTATTTATTCAATTGTTCAAATAAGTATTTTTAAACTTGTAATAGATGTCACACACTTGATGTTAATATAGTTTTTTCAAACATTAATTCTTCAATTACCGGTTAAATAATTAAACGAAATACCGGTTTTCAATGCCAACTTCGTTTCATCTCCATTGTTGTAACAATGTAACTGTTAAAATAATGACAAAAGCTGGTGTCGAAAACCGGTTATTCAGCCAAACTAGCCAAACCGGGTGTGCATTGTTAGAACAATACAGAAAAATCGTGCTTTTTTCAATTCCTTTTTATTATAGTTCACACTCTCTTTAAATATATATATATACAATAAAATACTTTTTATTCATCCATTCAAAGTAGAAATTATTTTTTTTATATATTACTTGTTCTACATAGTTACCACCATTGTTGAAACATTTGTCATATCGAGAAACCAACTCGTCTTTTCTAATTTCAAAGAAAGATGCCATCAATAAAGTGAGGCACTTTTGAAAAACTTTTTCTCTATACTCATCACAAGCCAATCTTATAGTGGACCCTCTGTTTTCATTTATTTTTCCGTTCACCTTTTCAACCAAACCATCATTGAAAAATGAAAGCATCCCAATCCGCGCTTCATCATGGTCATTGGTACGCCCACAATTGAATTTCGAAACTCACTTCTCACCATTCCTCCTTCACTTATATTACAAATTCACCATAAATCTCTACAAGTTGACTATCCATTTAACTGGCTTAACTTTCTTAGTGTTCAAAAAACGGATTACAGAACGAACTCCATAATTGGCGGTATTGACAGTCCTCTTAAATACTTTGATCACTCACTAATGCGTGTAATAACAACACAATCTGAATACAACGGCTTCACTGGTTTGAGAATCAACCAGATACACATATGAGCAAAGGTTGAAGCGCGACACTATGTCCATGGTAGAAGCAAACGGTACTTAGTTTCCCGACACACATGCACATTTTTTGTTACTGTAGCATATGTTGCTTGCCAGTAAAAAGTCAGTAAATTTTTTTTTTTTGGTTTTCTTCATAAAATTTGCTTTAAATGCAATATTTCTTTCAGTTGTGTTTCATCATTTAAGAAACATATTTAAAATTTTTTACGAATAAGAAATGTTAAAAAGTGAATAATTATCTTATTTCAGAAAAATTCTCTGGTACTATGGGTTTGACCACTACTCCTATTGGGATCTCTATTGTCCTTTTTCGGGAGTTATGTGTTAAATTAATTGTAATTTGTGCGAACCTTACGGTTTTTACTAAGACATCTATTTTTACTTGTCCGTACACTTATTCATTGTTTTCTCCCATAAGTTAAAACTTCAAAAATAAAATATAACTAAAATCAATGAAAAGGCATGATCTCCAACAATACGTCAGTGGAGATATATTATCACTGTAGTGCGTCTCAATTCATCTACTCATATGCACTCTACTTTTTAATAATCCTAAAGCCAGAAGCCACAAGAAATAAGATCGGATGATCGGGGAGGCCAAGACGTTATAAAACGACTACTAATTAACATATCATTTGAAAAAAGGATAATCGTTAGCTCTTTTAGTCTTCGCAGTTAAACATCATGTAAAACTTTTCAGGATAAAAAACCTTTTTCTCGCAAAAAAGAACATAAAGAGGTATGTCACTACACTATCTGAGTGACAAAAAAAAGAAAACTTCAATTTTTTTTTTAATTTTTAAAATTAATATTTTTTATCAACTTAAGCAATACTGATTTTTTGTAAATCATTAATTGAAAACAGAAATTTCAAAATATTTTCCCTGAGGAAAAAGATAAAAAAACAGTATTACTCTCGAAAATGCCTATACAACAATGGCTAAAAGGAGGGGGAGAAACCTGCAGGATTAGGAAAAGAAGTAACAGTCATTTCATTAAAAGTAATGTTCATGGCATAAATACAAAAAAAAGTCACTAGCATTACCCACAAACACACGCCCATACGGAAATGCTAACGACGAGAGTTAAAAATGAAATTGCCATGGTGATAAATTTATACTCTCGGAAAAAAGCCCGTACAAAGCCGGGCTAAGCGTTGCACGGGCAACACTTAGCCTGGCAAAACACTAGAACAAACACTTCCAATGGATAAAAAAGTGGAGGAATTTTTTATAGAAATCATACACATGCCACAATGTGCTGACACAAAGAAGGGAAATCTTCCCATGTTTTTTTAATGCAATACACTCGAAATAGCCTAAGCAAAGCCAGGCCATGAAGCTAGTTAATCATTAAAGTACAAAAAATCAACAATACGGGCTGAAAATCAAATAACTTAACACTAAAAATAAATTAAATCTCATAGCTTAATGAAAATGGAGATAAAGTTATACACTCGGAAAAAGGCCCGTGCAACGCCGGGCTAAGCGGAGGAGAAACAAACACTCCCAAAGGGTAAAAAAGTGGAGGAATTTTTTATAGAAATCATACACATACCACAAAGTGCTGACACAAAGAAGGGAAGGGAAATCTTTCCATGTTTTTTTAATGCAATACACTAGAAATAGCCCAAGCAAAGCCAGGCCATGAAGCTAGTTAATCATTAAAGTACGAAAAATCGACAATACGATCTGCAAATCAAATAACTTAACACTAAAAATCAAATAAATGTTATAACTTAATGAAAATGTTTGAAATTAATATTTAAACCGAAACAGAATAAATTCTTAAGAAATCTTTGAACAGCTTTATATTAATACATAATTCCCTGAAAAGTCAAGAACTAGCTATATATTTTTCTGAAAAACAAACTCTTAAATCAGGAAGTCTTTTAAGTTTTATAAAACAGCCTTTGCAGGACCCTTTGATCGACTGAAACCATCATTAGTCTCTTTGAGATGAAATACTTCTTTTTCTATGTAACAAAGAAGGAAAACTTCGTAACTTCAGTGGATGATAGAGTCAAGCAACACTATGATAGAGCTATTTATATTTCAGATATATATTGTAAACCGATTTCCCAATCCAGTTCTCCTGAAATATGTGGATTTTGATTTATTACTGATATATCACCAGAACAATATATTGATTTAATGTCTTAAATGAAAGCTTTTGTTTCTTATGTTTAATGTCTAACATCGATAACATTTTCAAAAGGCGTCAAATGCTCGAAACTAAAAGTATCATCGTAAATAAAAAAATATTACCTCATCCATGTACTTTTGTTTTAAAAAGCATATGATTAGGGAAATTATGAATTAAAAGTTCAGCTTTAATTTAGGGTTTCTTAATATTTATTAGGTTATTCAAAATTAAAAAGTAGTTCGGTAACAAATTGACATATTAAATCTTTACTGACTCTTTGGTTCAAATTTCGCCCAAAATAGAACATTTTTCTATTGCCGTAAATTTAGAGTAAAATATGTTGTTTCAAGAGTATTATTTTACAAAGGAAATAAAATATTGATCTTTTTTGAAAATTATCAAAGAGTTTTCCCAAGTTATATACATTGAATATTAGCCAAACAAAAAAAAATGTAAAAGAGCTTTCTAAATAATTTAATTTATATCCAATCTAAAGTTAAAAATTATAAGTAAAGCGTAATAAAAATTATCTTTTAATAATAGTATACAAATGAAACATTTAGATTATTATGAATCTAGTTCCCTATACAAAACTAATACTCTTTTATAAGTTGATTATTGAATTCGTAATTATATAAACTAAAAGAAAATACACGGATATTCATAATTCCCTCCAGAGATTCGAAGCAATACAGTAAAAGAAATAAGATGTGAATACATCAAAAAAGACAATTTGAAGGAATTTAGATACAATTAAAATTTTATTTACATACTTTTATGAGTGTTTTATGCGTGAGAATTTGGTTATACACGGCATATACCAGTCTAGTTTCTGCCTCACTTCTCAACATGGTACTGTCAACGATATTAGGAGCAGCACGTGTTATCTTTTCATGCAGTTTTGCTGCATTACGCAGCAAAGCGAGTAAGAAAATGTGGAATTCTGAAGACCAAGTTTTCGGATAACACAAATAACAAGAAAAAACTTGGTAAAAAAAACTTCTGTGTGTTTGTTCTTCATGGGACATATAAAAACCTTAAGTTACTATATCTTTGTTTATTTGTAATTAAAACTTGAATGTTACCATACGGATAATACTTCGGTACATACTTTTTGAGGAAATATCATTATGTGCAACAAATTTTGTTTCACTTTCTAGTGGATACTTTTAAAACATCATTAAATTTTAAAGATCTCTATAAATAACAAAATCTCCAATCATATAAGCAGTCATATTTGAATCCCACTTCTCAATGTACCAAATACGATTTTTTAAGTTCGAAGAATTTTTCAAGATCCTATGTAAAAGCATTGTTTTCATCTATTTGATGTTTTCGAAAACGGATTTCGAGTCCTTTCTCAGATTTTTCATCGACAAGCAAAAATTAAACATGAATTACAGAAGCGGTCTTTCTAATAGCATAAACGAAATCTAAAACGCATTTTCTTTAGAAGATTGTATGCTTGTTTATATTTATATTTCTTACTGTTCACAAGACATTGAATTATTCCTTCCTTTTGTTTGTGAGAAAATATATAACTTAATGTTGTATGCATTCCAATCGGATATAATTGAAAAATTATTTTTTTTTAATCTATGATGTTACGAAAATGAAACTACAAAAGTTATCCAATTCCTATTTTTATTCTACGTTTATTAACTTATGAATATATAAATATATGGAATCTTATTTTCACTATATTTTCTTTTCTTTTCAGCCCAGTAATTTAGGCCAATACAGGGGATGATTTGCTGGTTTTAAAACAATATTTAGCTCTATAATCTTAGTTCCTAAGCCTAATAGTTTGCTAATGTACTACTAAGGCTACCTTATTTTTGCCCTACACCGTCTTGAATATTTCTGTTTATTGTTTTGTTCTTTTGGAGCTCTCTTAATGTAAATAAAAAGTGTTTACACACACATTTTTATGATTTTTTGCATTTTAATAAAGTTTCAATACATTTCTATAACGTTCACTTATTTGTTCCCGGTGATTTAATTATTTCCCATAGCTTCAGAGCTTATTTAAAATTAGGGTTCTTGAATACATCTGTTTTAGAGACTTTTTGAATCGTTTTAATTCGTTGATTGAAAATGTGTTTATTAATGTCTTGTTATGTAGAAACAAACACGAGAGCTATTGACTATGGACCTTTTAACATTGAGCCAAAGAAGAGTGACGAGGGTGACATATGAGTTAATACCCTACTCTTTAAACTTCCATACCACGTGACATTAAAGTTTGAGTACCGTAACCCTTTTTCAAGGTTATTTTTGGTGGCACCTTTTCTCGATTCGACAAATGTAACTCGGAATTCTCCGTTCTTGACCATGACCACTCAATTAAGATACCCACATTAAATTTATTATATAGATTTAATTTATTAAGCATTTTATAAATTTTATATAAAATGATTATTTATTTAATTATTATTTTATAAACTATTTTCACTTTTTTTCTAAGCATTTACTCTGAAATTGAACCTTTGAAGCAAAATACTGATAAGATAGGTATTGTATGTATCATCACTATTTACGTCAAATAAAACCTATTCTATTTGAAATTTATTAATGTATAATTCAATTATAAATAATAGAAAATTCCTCGAAATTTTGCCATTAGTTTTTAGAACTTAAAGACAAATTTTATTTAAAGAAAATGTTTAATAGATAACATAAAAATTTAATTAGTTTTCAAACGTGGTATCATAAATAAAAAAAAGAAACTTCCAAAGGAGTTGAAACATGCTATTTTAGAATATTTTTTCTTCTTAATTTAGGTAAATATAAATTTTAACAAAATTAACGCTTATTTAAATTATTTTTATAATGTAAATTAAATGAGTATTAAAATATAAAATTTTATTTTTTCGTGTTTGAATTTTGTTTCTAAATTTGAAAGTAACTTACTTGATAATTATATAAAACTATGTATTATATAATCTTTGAATATTAAATTAATCTATTGTAAAATCTTCAAAATTTTTCTACTACAATTTTTCTTGAAACTAACTTCTTAAATTAATTGGTATGTTATTGGAGTATGCTATCTAGAAGTTAAAATATTTATCCTGCTAGTTTGATATCACGGGGCATCGCGCCAAGTTGTTGTATATGTTCGCCAAGATAGGCGATAATATTACAATATGGTTACCTTGATATTATTATCGTCTGGCCATGTGGTTGCCATGGAGATAACGTATATTAGAAATAATTTTTATTGGTTCTGTTCCCGCAGTAATCCTATTAATTTCAGACGATTTTATTTCGATTTCTTTTACAATTTAACCATTTTCATTGTAATCCCGAATCAAAATATATTACAGTCTTCTGTTTTATTTAATACTATTTTCGAATATGGATATTTTTTTTAAAAGAGTGGGTGTTATATTTTTAATTATATCTATAAATCGTTTTTTTTCAATTAATTCTACTTTTTAAAAATGTTTTTTTTTTCGTTTCTTGTTCGATGAAATTCGTTGAAGAAATTTGCAGTTTTTGGAACATAGCAAGCCTTCAGTACTTTTTAGTTGTTATTCATTATCAATTTCAATATATATTATGTAATTATTTTATATTAACAATATAAAAATACAATAATTATAATGTGTAATAATCGTATATGTTATTTGTAACAATTGTTATTTTATAAATATTAATACATATGTGTTATTTATAATTATTATTTTATTTATTTCTAAGTAATATGTTATTTATTTATTTTTATTATGTTATTTATTTACAATTATTATTTTGTTGTTTTTTATAATTATGTTAAATGAGTATTCTTATGTCTGTACGATTCTTATTATATTACAATAGGATTATTCTTTTTTTTATAAAATCTATTAAATTATATTATGTGATTATAAAAAATAATAAAAAGTAATACCATATGAATATCTAATACTTATTACTGTTTATTACTATATGAATATTATATATATATAATAATTTCTATAACATTATATTACAAGGTTATTGTACACTGCATAATATTACTATTAGTAAATATGATTTTTTTATAATATTGATGTTAATTATTTATTGATTTTGATTAGTCTCAATCTATTCCTAAATTCTTCATTTGAAATCGATTTTAATGTTTTTCAAAACATTTCTGTAAAATTATTTTCCTGACGAGTCTTACCGCTAAGCCACCATCTTGAATTTCATTCCAAAGGCATGCGCTGCTTGGCGTGATTCTTTATCGCGCCAAACAGCATTTGGCGCTGTGCCCCGTGATATCAAAAACTAGTTCCATATTTATATTCAAGAAGAAAAGTTCATATTAAATTATAAAATTCACTAAATGTTTTAAACCATTAATTTTGTTGAAATATACTGCATTGTATTGAAAATGCACTCAAGTATTTTAAATTGATAAAGGTAATTCAAAAATGCATCAGAACCAAATTATCTAAATCATTTATTAAATTTCAACATTTATCTTCCAAATACTGAACGAATTATTTTTGCTAAGCAGAAATATTATTACTAACACTAACTTTATTATTAGGATTTCTTATTGAGTTAGAATACTTAAGAACTTATGTGTGATGAAATTATTATATTGAATGAAACTAACTTATTAGAAGCATCTGGCACAAAGCCATGTCCTTATTCTTAGCAGAAAATAAGATTATGGTTCTTAGCACTAACTTCTTTCTGTTTATATGAAGAACAATATTTATGTGTGAATATGATGAAATAGACATACATAATAGAGAAGTATATCACCGTAGTAAACAACAGTAAATGAATAATATATCATTCAAAACAAAGATATCACATAAATATATTATGAATCCAGGAATACCCATAGTCATGTGAAGAAATGGTAATGTATTCAAAGACTAACAAAATATTATTTAAGTACTTATTGTTTCTGAAACGTTTAATTAATATATGAGAATTAAGATCAAAGGAATAATTAATGAAAGTGAAAGAAAGATCGCAACAATGAATTTACTTAATTTTTAGAATTCAGTGAAGGAACAGTTAAAACCGTAAAACTTTTTTTCTAATGAATAAAGTAATTTCATGAACAATAAACTCCAGCCAATGTGTATAATGTTCCCTTACAAATAACTTGGTACTGAATTTATTCTATTTCAAAACGAATCCATTAGTATATGGTAGTTTGTTAAACTCTACTTGAAATTGCATGGATCATATAATAATTTAAGCATTTATTACTAAAAATATTGTTATAGTTAATTTTTTAAAAAAAAAATCTATTAAAATGTTTTGTTTGAGGAAGTTTTAAGTTTAAAAATAGAAATAAAATTGAGATATACATTATTTCAGCAATCAAATAATTAATACTTCCCTAATTTCTGCACTAAATAATAAAAAAATATTTGTTTATACTAAGTGTTAAAATTTTATCCGATAATTTTCATTTAATAATCGAAATTAGAACAATTTTGTGTGGTCAGTGCAAATTCAGGTCGCACTATAAAGACACAAGAAGGGCTATTAGTAACAAACCTCATAATTTTGATCCACTTTTAAGTGACGAGGACGACACCTGAGGTGGCCCGTACTTTCCAAACTTTCACATTATGCTAATGGGAGGAATTCAGGCCCTCTGCAGTGGCGTGAGTGAGTGAGGGAATATTAACGTCCCACAGTTCAGCTACACGAGGGCTTTTGGGGACGGTCCACGTAATTTTGAACCATGGTCAAGTGACGCGGACGACACCCGAGCTGGCACTCCCCTCTCCTAACTACCACACCAACGGGAGGACGTTTGAGCTCTCGACCGATTTAACGTGCATCGCTCCACTAAATGGCGGGTCTTCAGTGGTACTGGGATCAAACTCGACACGCTAGTCGCGATCCGATGCCTAGACCACTTGGCCCTCTGCAGTGGCACACATGCTGAAAATCCTGACACACCGTCCACGAGCCCGTGAAGATGACCACAAGCCTACCACTACCATTAGTTTTGTGTAATATCCAGTTGAAATAAAATAACAATATTATCAGGTTTTGATAAGGCTAAACGAAAATACCTGAAACAAATAACTAATAAAAAGCAGGATTTTGTAAACTTTATCATACATTAACTAGATCATTATGTTTTCTTAATTTTAGTGGATTCCCTACTGTATATCTATCATTATTTGATATTTATTCTTGTTCAATTACAATATAAAACTACAACAAAAAAACTTATAAAGAAAATATTGAATGAATGAAAGCAATAAAAAAACTTTTAGATAATGAACCTAGAGTCTAAAGAAAAAATAAACCTATCCTCATCATCTTTTGTACTTTTATTATCTCTGTTGGTTTCTTTTAAACACATTTTTAATCCACATTGGAAAGTTTTATTTTAGACAACAAAGGGTATCTCGAGTGAGATGTAATTTTCTCGTAGACGCAAGTCTTTGATTAGACGAGAGGAAGTTCAATAAAATTTTTGATTAAAGCGGCATCATGCTCTGTTAGTCAGGATAAGATAAAATACTCTCATTTCGAGAAGTAGGTAGGGACGATTAAATTATCATTGATCTTCGAAATGAGATTTACTTTTTGCTACTGCTTGAAAAGAGTACTGTTTTATTTATATTCCATTGTTTCTGGGATTCAGGTGAACATTTTGGTGCGAATGTACGTGTCTGTATGTGCGAGTGTGTATGAATATATATTAATTTATACTTTCTCGTATTTTCAGAAATTTATTTTCTATATTTAAAACGAATGAAATACGCATTGGTATAAATATTTACATTAGAAAAAAGACTCACAAGCATGCATCAACTAACTCATTCATCACAAGATACCAGAATTACTAGACCTATAGACTTGAAATTTAGTAATAATGTTGTTGTTGTTGCTACTTATGCCACCTGTCTGACGTAGCTAGATCAAGGCCCACGAAATTCATCATGGCAACGGGCTAGAGATACGCCTGTCGTTAGCCGAAGCTTTGAGCCCATGAAGGTGACAGTACAATTTTGCTCACGATAGATGGCGACACCATTCGGACCCACTGATTTAACGAACACGTACCCCGTGTGCACTCGGCGGATATTTGGTGGCATCGGGCATCGAACTCAGGCCTTCCGGTCTGGCGTCCCATGCTCTAACCACTAGGCTACACACGACCCTATTAATAATGTTTATTTTGTTGATTAAATTTCCGTTAAGGGTTTTGTGTAAATAGACTCCCGAAGGGGGTTGAGAGGAATTTTACAGAAATAAATCCCGTTTTTAGAGTTGAACTTTGGTAAACATGTTTCTTTTATTGAGTAGAAATCTGTTAATAATGAGTTTTGTGAAAATCGACTACCAAGGAAGGGATTAATGGGTGCATGAAAAAAATTTCCTCTTTAAACTGTTCGACCAACAGATTTAAAATTTAAGAAGAATGTTCCTTTTGTTGGATTAAAATCCGTTATAAATGGGTTTTGTAGAAATCGACTTGAAGGGGGAACTCAAGGGGGTAAAAATGATAATTATTCTTCAGTTTTATAATTCTAAATAAGCAAAACATAAATAGGATCACAACAGGGCATAATGATTAAGAAATAAGTAGCCGCATTAATGCATGGTCTATTCCAAAAGTTAACGGAATGATTTTTTTGTAGTTGTCAATGCTATCTGGAGGGGCGGAGCTTTGAGCGGAAAGTGGGTAGGGATATCTAAGCTTTGAAACGAGACCGGTGTCAGTGACCCCAGGACAGTTGTTGATGATGTGGGTCACACTCCACTCAGAGGAATTTACTGAACACTCGTCGAGCAAAAAGGTGAACTTATTTTTGGAGCAGTGTTATGAAGACAGGTTTTGTGTGAAACTGAGTAAAAATAGGGCGGAGTTTCTCAAAATGCTTCGAAAAACTTTCGGTGACGGGACGATGAAACAAAGCCAAACTTTCATGAGACACAAGAGGTCTGGGAAGGTCGGGAGTCCGTTAAAGACGACGACCACTCGAGACTCCCATCAACATCCCAAACGGACCACTCGGTGCAAAAAGTGCGTTACGTTTTGGATAATGTCCAAGAATTGTTTGTATGATTGAAGAGGAATGTGAATACCCAAAACAATTATCCATCGTATTTTAATGGATGATCTTCAAATGAAGGAAGTCCACACGACAGTTGGATCTTGCATCATGACAACATGTCAAGCCTCACCTCATTCAATGTTCCCGAGTTGATGGCCTAAATAGGTGTGACGACGCGGCCGCACCTACCATGCAGCCCCTATCTGGTACCAGTGGATTTCTTTGGTTCCCAATGATCAAAAGAACTGTTGATGAAACTCAGCATGGGATATTTGAGATGGTACCGTCAGTCTATTTTTTATTTGATGAGGGTGCATTGGGTACATCTGCACGGGACGATCCCTTGTCTTAACCCCATTCCCGTACACCATTGGTACTATTCTCGGTTTGAAGCTTAGACCCTTCATTTCCACTCGAAGTTCCGTCCTTCCAGCAAGCGTTGTGAACTTCAAAAAAACATTCCGGGAATTTTTGGAGCAGACCATGTACTTTATAAAACTCTTAGCCTTAGGAACTAAGATTTCGGGTTTAAACATTGTTTTCAGGCCAGCCAATCTTCACCTGTAATTTTCTTATACCACTCTCTCTATAAAAATACATATTGCTGACCGATTCATTTCCAGATGTCTGTTTCATTAAACTTATTTGTAAAGTCATAAAATTTTGAAAAATATTTGAAAATTGACTAAGAGAATGCAATTTGAAACTTAACTATATTTAAGATTTTTGGTGGGTTACAAGAAGATCCAAAAATCGTCAATATTGTTACTTTTTATGAAACACCATTATTACATTTAGAGTTGAAACATCGTACTCACCTTCCTATTGTTTATTTGTTTAAATGTTTATTTGTTTATTTGTTTAAATACATTTGTTGCAATTATATTAATATACTCGAGCGGAATTTTTTGTTACTTTGATTTTTACTTATTGATTAACGCCCTAATTGACTGATGTAATTGACTTAGATTAGTTATTTATAATCAGGATTTAATGATTTATTTCATGAATCATACTTAAATTTTAATTAATTTTAGTTTTTAACTGAGAGATATATTTTTTCTTTGGCTTGATTGCACCATTAATACCTTAAGATGTAATTAAATTCGATACGAATTTCCACTTTAAAGAGTTTTTTTTAGGTGACTGACTACGTTCAGAACTGTGTTTTAAAAACTTGTACGGGTAAATTAATAATTTTTTTAAATATATTTAGCGTGTTAGTCGATATAGAATACGGATGTAAAATTGGTTTAAAATTACTATTTCAAGAAACAAATTTTTAAATGCAATTTTTTTTTTGTTAAAAAATTTAAAAAAATGTCATTTTGAAAAATATATTTCTTTTTTTGAAAAATGCTTCCATACTACTAATATTGTACCAATATATAGTTAACACTTCTATCTAGAGGTTGAACAAAAAGTTTTGAAAAATTCACATTATTTTTAATTCCAAACGGGTGTTTTTGTTAACATTTCTGTACCCAAATATAATAAAATATAAAAAAAAATCTAATTCTAAATTATGTATTTCAAAATCTTACTTAAACTCCACTAGAGAAGTAGCCAAATAAAGCCAAAATGTTATTATTATAGTAGCCTTTTTCATAAAAGGTGAACGTTTTGAAAATTCGTAATTTTTTTTATCATTTTTGTTAAAAAAAATTCGATTTAAATATTTTTCTTGTTATAATTCCTTTCAAAAATTTTATATGTATATTCTAATTTAATTGACATTAAATATCAACAAAATTATCCATTTCAACGCTTTTTCAACATGACGATTCCAAACGGTCAGTCATCTTAACAGAAAACGATTAATGAAGTCTTCTCTGTCTCGTTTATTGCAGTGGACTTTCTATTGTGTATCTATGAAATATTTTTAATTAGAATCTGTAGTACTTTTACGCACTTTTGATTTTGTTTTTGGAATTCGAGTAGCATTAGGGACAAATACCAACTGATAGGAATACCTTAGATCCAACTCTTTCTCTTGAACATAGAGAAAACAATTCAAAAATTGAGGAATCGATTACGAACCTAGTTCAAAATTACAATTTGAGGAATGATACTATAAGCGAAATTGGAGATATGGAAATAAGTCCGACTGTATCTGACATATCCATTTCAGATGACATTGAGAAAGCAAATCTATTCCTAGAAGCAGTTGAAAAGGTGAAAATTATTGAAAGAATATTCTACTTTCAAGTTTTCGTCTCTTATTCCAGTACCATGCGAGAGAACAAATTGTTTTATAAATATAACAAAAAGGATCTCTAGCTAATGCTTGGGTGAACTTATGATTCGAAGAGAAATAGAAGCTTTTAAATTCAACAACAGGATTTTAAACATAGAAAGTTTGATTTAACTGAAACTTTTAAGCATCCATTCCGATAAAAAGAACCATTTTTATATTTCTCCAATAATGTTTTATTTCTATCCAATGGAAGAATCAGTAGATACTGCTATTACTGGATCTTAAACTATAAAATGTTTATGGAATCTTATTAAGAAAAACCCTTCTATATATAAGAAAACCATTTTAGAGAAATTCTTAAGCCGATTCCATCTTTTCTAATTATGATTCCTTTGCTGTTTTGTTTGCTGACTCATTAACTGCTTAGAAATTTTCTAATGATTTTATAGATAATATAATTGATTTTACTCAACAGAAAAATAGGAGAACTTTTCAAAAATCCACGAATTTCTTCAAAAGAATCAAGATGGTTATAGATCCTAGTAATTCTTATTAAAGGCTAAAACAAGTATTCGCCAGAAAAATATTTCCAAGAAATTTATCCTGAATATGATTTATTTCTATTATATTACTTCTTTATGCATTTTCCCTTGATAATCACTACGGCTAATATTTTTCCTGCACTCGAGATATATTTTCCCTATAATGCAGCTTCTATTTTTCCTCATTGCTCTAAACATCTGATTTGAACTGTGGATGCTACTTTATATTCAAGAGGAAAATTTATATGTTTTTACAAAGGACTGATCATGTTTTATGAAAGTTTTCTTTAATGTAGTTTTTGCCCTCAAGAAGTTTTTCATGAAACAGAGTTAGAAGTTTTAAGAGGGACACATTATTTTGACTAAAAACATCAAATATTTTGGTTGGCAAAAAGCATTAGGAAAAATAGTCTTCGAGAAATAATGAGTTCCTAAATTCAAGAAGACATTGGGACGGAATCATAAAATGATTAGAAGATGTACTTCACCTTCAGAATTCCTCCACATATTTCAATGCCACGTATTGAAAAGTTAGTTTTATACTTATCTCGGTTTCTTATAAAAATAGAAATTATAACCTTAATTCTACATAAATATGCACACATTCTCTAACTTTACATGCAGTGTTAAGTATACGTATCCTAAAAATATTTATAAATATGTATATATTTGCACGCATGCACACAAACTATAACTCTATTTATTATTGTAAATATTATATAACTATAATCACAACTATACATATTCACATTTAAACTCAAATTCAACAAGCATTCAGTTGATACCGAGATATTTTAAACCATTTGTAACGGATCTATACGGTCTTTGACTAACCTCCTCTATTTTTCTTAAGACAATTTATTTATTTCAACCAATCTTCACCGAGAGCCAGGCGTGATTTATGTAAATAAGATATAATATATAAGTTCGGGTTTCGCGAGTTAAAGAGTGAAGTGATAGGTAGTGATAGGAAGAGTGAAGTTAAGTGAATTAAAGATCGAGACGTCAGCACGAAGTTGTTGACAATCGTAGATAGCCTGTTACGTGTGGAGGTACGCGAGGAGAAGCGGCTTGTATATAGTGAAAATCCTTATTACGGAGCTTGGATTATTCACCCATTCTTCCAGCCAGTAAAAAGGCCGAAGTCGTCACGAAGGAACAGCAGATGTAAAATATAAGGCCAGTGATTTTATTTGAGATATTGAGATTACGGGGCGAAGCTGTAATTGTGCGCGTTTAAGCTTTCCTAGATTCAGTTGATATTCTGAATATTCCGCTAGTAGTGATTCCCGCTTAGTTTCAGCACTCTCTTTTATTTTTCTTAAATTGATTAGTGTGTGTCTAAACGTATTTGTTGATAAGAATCAATAAATCTATTTGATTTGCAATTATGTTTTTTGATCATTTAAAGGAACTTGGCACCTTTCAAAAGCCGAAAATCGATGAAAATATCGATTTTTCAATTTTTACTTTAAAATGTAGTTTGATACCTCTGGCATAACTGTGCGAAATTTTGAAACGATCTGATTATTTTAAATGTAGTAAAATGTATTTTAAATATTTTGACAGCTCTGACAGCTGTTTAAATGCCACGCCCCCTCAATGTTTACACTTTTTTACTTGAAAATAAATCCAATATTTTATATAAAAAACTACACAGAAGAAGAAGAACGCTTTAAGCTGTAACTGTAACTATCAGCCAAGTTGTTTGTTTACATTAGGTTTGCCATTTTTGCTTGCTGTGTGCTTTTTAGTTTGATTACTTTTTTACTTCATAGAAACTTAAAAAAGAATTTTTAATGCTATTTCAATCATAATTCATTCATTCTTTTAGTTTTATCAGTTGTTATTATCACTAATATGCCTCTTAGGAAGTGTTGATTGCATGCTTCGCAAATGAATGAAAAGCGATGGCGTAAAGAGAATGTTGACTGTGAAGTGATTAAAGATTCATTAGTGTCAAATGTACGCCTTGAAAAATTAAATACTGAGGTAAAAAAGGATACCTCTGCTGTTGGACATTATATATTGGTGGACTTCAACCAAGTTAATAATCTACTTTTAAGTGCAAAGTGCCAATATTGTGAAAAACAAGGTTTGAAACTGGAGCTTGGAGCCAAGTTGGGATTTTCATTCAATTTAAAACTATTGTGTAGCAACTGTGATGAAAAAAAAACTGTTGTAAATACTTCTCTAAAGTCTGGTCCTACCAGCCATGATGTGAATTTGAGAATAACTCAAGCCTTTTCACACATTGGAAAAGGTTATTCAGTCATAGAAAAGTTTTGTATGGTGATGAATATGGATCCTTTTTCATCAACTACATATGGGAAGTGTTCAAGAAGGCTGGATAACGCATACACTCTGGCATCTGAAAACATATTTGCGGAAACCCACAGAGAGATTAAAGATGCGTACAAGAATGAAGGTCATAGTTCTGCTGAAATCACAGACCTAAGTGTTAGTTTTGATGGCACGTGGCTAACTCGTGGTCACTCCTCACTCATCGGTGTAGGGTGTGTTATACATATGCTCACCGGTTATGTCGTTGATTTTGAAGTGATGAGTAAGGTGTGTCGTCATTGCTCTGTGGCAAAAAAATAAGTTAGGCGAGTCAAGTGCTGAATTCAGCATATGGTATGAAGGACATAAAAGCGAATGTGATATAAACCAGTTTGGCTCATCTACATCGATGGAAATGGAAGCTGCATTAACTTTATGGAAAAGATCCACATCACTCGTATTTCGTTATATCACAGTTTTATCCGATGGTGACTGTAAGACATTTCATAACTTGGTTGAGAAAAAAAGTGTACGGACCGGATGTTGTGATAAAAAAGGAAGAATGCATAAATCATGTCAGTAAGCGGTTAGGAACAGCTTTAAATCTACTGTTAAAGATTGTCGTGCTAAAGGTATTACTTTAGGTGGTAAAGCTCATGGTAGTTTGAAAGAAGCTACAAGTAAGAAATTAACCACTTACTACCAAAAGGCTATTTTGAGAAACAAAGGGGATGTGAAAGCTATGAAAACAGCAATATATGCTACCTTGTTGCATAGCATTTCTACAGATGCTAAACCTCAGCATTCAAAGTGTCCTGCAGGAGCAAACTCTTGGTGTTTCTACCAATCTGCGATTGCTAACGGTGTAAAACCAAAAATCATAAATTAAATGTAGGAACACCAATAAATGAAAAGTTTTTTCCAAAAATTCTTCCAATTTACCAAAGACTTGCATCTAATGAATTGTTAGAAAGGTGTATTCGATGCGGAACGCAAAATGCAAACAAAAGTTTGCATAGCATGATTTGGTCAAAGTGTCCAAAGAAAATTTTTGTGAATAAAAGACGTGTTAACCGGGCAGTAACAGAAGCTGTCTGTGAATTCAATAAGGGTACGGCACGTACCATAGTAGAAACACAGAAATCATTAGGTGTAGCTACTGGAGGTTCTACCAAACAACTTGCTACTATCTTAGATTGTCGAAAACGACAATTTAGAAAACGTCGTCAAAATGCCAGTAATAAGCTGGCTCTTAAGCTTATTAAAAAAGCTATATATAGAAAAGAATTATTAGCTAAGCGAAGAGAAGGAATGAATTATGTGGCGCAGGCCAATTTTAAAATAAAACTGTTTTGGAAAAATAGTGAATTTTAGATTTACATGTTTTACTTAGATATTGAATTAAATAGCAAATTAATTTTAAAAAAAGTTTTTAAATTTTCTCTATTGTACATATCATGTACTTTCATTTTATTTATTTTATGTATTTCATTTATTTTTGAATATATTTAATATATGTTTCTTGCAAAAATAAGTCAGATAATGATATTTCCCATTTTTCGTAATTTTGAGGTCAGACAGGCTTTTTATAAAAAGCTTATATTTTTGTTTAATGTTTTGAAATTGAATTGTTTTATGCTTTATTTTAATGGTACATATCTATACAATATATTAACAACTTATTACAAAATTTAGATATTGTTTTGATATTTATTTACCGATTTGTATTCTTCAAATTGCGTTTTCTCAGTTTGAGTTTTTTCATGAAAACACGATCTTTAAAAGTACAAAACTTCTACAGATATTTATGAAACAACTTGAATTTTCGTCTGTATGTTTATTACAATGTACTTAATAAAATTAGGGATCCATTTTTCAATATTTTCATTAGAAAAATTTTTCTAAAAGAAAATGTAGCAGAAATCATGCTTTTTTTAGCCTTTTTTTCATTGTTGTATACATTTTAATATTTTTTTTCCAAACTTAATTTGTTTATTGCAAAATAGATCCCTAAAGTTATTGCTAATAGTCTTATAAGCCTAAACAAATGTTTGGTGTGAAAACAAAAATAATTGTAAAAGAAAAAGAAATTTAAAAATCGTTAAAAATTTTTTTAAAAAATTACATTTTTAAAATTTTTATTAAAGTTAGCTTTATTTTTTATGGTAAAATTTCTTTGTTTAATAGTAACTGTTTATAATATACACAAAAGATATTTTAAAACCCTTAAATAAAAAAAAAATTGAAAAAAGGTGCCGAGTCCCCTTAAGTCCGCCTACCCATCTTGCAGTATTTTCAGATATACAGGGATGTAGTAATGTAAGGGGTGGCATTAAGTCACAACACATTTATTATTCAACTTTTCTACGCGAATGAAAAAAACAAAAGCAGAAAACAAATAACATTCTGACTGTTCCTCTTTTAAACTCAGTGTTCAGATTGTATTTATTCCAGTTTTTTTTCCCTTCATTTTATTTCACCTAATTCTGTAATTATTGATTCGAAACAACGAATTTTATATATCCTTTATAACTCTTCTCTAACTTTTTTCCCTTCTTCATTTTGTAAATTGTTTAATTGTCAGATGGCGCAACGTGTTTACTTAAATTGTAAAGTGTTGAGGGAAAATGGCGATAGAAGAGGGATTCCAAGAGAAAATTCTAAAGATATTTTTATTTACATGCCTACAGTTAGTATTTACATATTTTATACAGAGGAACTACAAGAGTTTGGACAAGAGGGAGCAAAAAATGTTTTCTTTCTTTGGCGGATCAGAAGTTTCTCGCTAAGAATCTTTCCTTTCTTGTTAGAGATTCTTTTTGCATAACCTCAAAAATCCTCCAGAGAATAGTCTTTCAAGCACAGTGAAAAGCTTTGAAGTTTATGGCTATTGGACTGTCAGAATAAAGTCAGATGAATAGGTTTTTAAGAAGGTACTAAGCTATTTATGATTTTTTGTAATGTCAAATGAAGAGTTTCTGAGATACTTTACTCAACCATTTGAGAGGATATTACTCCATGCTCCGCAAAGAGACTTCAATAAGAGACTCTAAAGACTCCGCTTTATGATGCTGAGATGAGAATCGTCACAGATGGAATTGCATGCATATAAGTAATAAATTCATTTCTTATAGCCATGATCTTTTATAATGTAACAACTATGCATATATATCGATTCCCATTTTGCATGCATACTCGGCAACTATTTATTAGTAGTTTTTACTCCCACACTTTCAATTTCGTTATAGAATAAAATAACATCAGATTCTACATCTCTATCCTCATTCATGCTGTTTTCTTTCTTTCAAATGTACCTAGTGATATTTTTTTTACTTGTAGTGTGTTGGTCGTTAAATAAACTAAATCTTGTGAATTTGGAGTTTGGCTGGATAAAGTCTCCTTTAGCGAACAATTATTTATTAATTTATGTAAAATTACATAAATACAGCATATATCGTTAACAAAAATAAAGGTCGGAAAACATAGACAATTTTTCATAGTGACAACTTTCTCTTTTCACTTGACCCTTATTGAAGTTGGAGGGCCACTAGAGAGTGCTTCTGCAGTTGGAACAGTCAATTACAATTATAACAAGAACGGTTTCATACATATATTTTTACGTACATTTAAGGAGGAAACCAATAATATTATGAATGCATGTATATCATTATCAAAACATACAAAATAATTTTCTCCAAAAACAAATTAGGAGATTAAGATAAAAAATGTATTTCCAATCAGACACAATGCATAAAAATTACGTCATATGATTAAAAACTGTATTGAAACATTAGTTATATAACAGAATATTCGTAAAAGTTAAATGTATCACCACAAAATATCATATACAACTTTAAAAAAAACTAAAATTAATTTATACGATAAAAAAATTAATATTAGTATTTATTTTTCTTTTCGATTTTTGTAATATATGGCTCAATTAACGTTTGTGAGAGGATAAATTTCGCCAAATGTGTTTCAATCTTCCCACAAATCCGATTCCTCGTTCTCTCAAGAGAGAAATGATTCCCTGACGAAGATCATTAATCATAAGAAATGAAACTAATGAAGGTGTATGAAATCAGTTTTAGAAAACTGAAAAAAAAATCTTACTCAAGAAATAATTTAATTTCATAGGAAAGAGATAAAAAATAACTTGAAAGACCGATAAGGTACATTTGTTATCTACTTTTTAATTCTAAGACGGAAGATTTGTTAGGATTTTATTTCTTAATAATATAGTTTTGGGGGATTATGTTTTTGTGATTAAGTACTTCAACATATGAGATGTCTTCGTTATCAAGAATATTGTATATATTTGTATGCAATAAATAAAAACGCAAGCTAGACAAATAATGAAATGCTTTAGATTTTAGCAATAATTTAAAAGTTTATTCAGGAACAAAATGTAGGACCATATTAATTCAAACAGATTTTCAAAAGCTATTATGGAGAGTCTTGAAGAAATTTTGATTTAAGTTAAAATAAGAAATGTGTGTAAAAAGTGAAAAAACTTCGTAATAGCCCAATTCCCGAAAAAAAGTAATACCAACTAAAGATGTATACACTGGACTTTAGAAAACATCTATATCCTTCTCATACGTATTGTATAACACAGCTTCATTTAGCTATTTATAAATTTAGATGTATAGAATTTACATGAATCCAGTGGTTTTTTTCTCAATATAGAAGAAAGAAAAATTCGAAATAAGTGCTCTAAAAAATTTAGGCTTATTTTGTAAATTCTGCAGGTATATTCACAGATTATTTTGATATATCGAGTATTATTAAATTATTCTAAAATGATAAACCAGACAATTATTCGACAAAAAAAAATTAAAAACCCAACTTTATATTATTTTGAATCTTAGTTTGCACTTAGTATTTCTCCTCTACATCAGGGATGAGAATTAAATCGATCGTGGTCGACCGGTGGACCGCTAAGATATTTTGAGGTGACTCCCTGAAGATTAGTAGCTAGTAAATATATACCGAAATATTCAAGATTAGTTTACAATATGCAGACTAAGTTTCTGCTGATGAGCAGTAACTTTAGATAAAAATATGTTATTTTTTAATGCATTTTGAGTTGTTTCGTAACAAATGCATCAGTTGATATAAGAATATTTTTGGCTATTATTATTATGTTTGTGTATTGCGTTTTGCTTTAAGCTTGTTTTTAAAAGTGTAAGTGTATTTTATTGTAGGTATGCAGTTAAGTACATATTTCGTATTTACTATAAATTATATTAAATATTGTAGGCCTTTTTTCACCTCACTACATGTATGACACTGGGTGGACAGCCGCACCTTGAAAAAATTTGAAGTAGCCCGTATCCTGGAAAATTCTGCCCACTCCTGCACTACAGAGTGCTTAATCTAAAGTAATTTTGGTTCTGCGGACATGAGTCATCTTCCTTTGTTTTATTAAATAAACAGGTTAAATAAGTATTATAAATGTATGTAACTGTGTATGTGTGTGTGTGAACTACATTGTATTTTTAATTCCAAAAATCAGCCTATCCATTTTTTAAGGGAAATGAAGAAAATTATCTTTATTAGTAGAAATAAAAAGGTAGAGAAGCTAGAAAAATAATTTTTTTCTCATCTAGTTGAATTGTAAGTTACACGTTTTTCTCATTAGTATAGTATTTTTGGACTTGGCAACTTTACAAATTATGACAAAGTATGTGTAGTCAATTATGCATCAATTTATCAAAAAAGTAATCTAACAGTTCTAACACACATATTTATTTTCTAAAAAACTTCCATTATCATTCAGTTTCCCCCTTACATCTTATACATTATTTAAAATGGTAATATATAATAGGTACAAAAAGCAATTTTGAAATCGAGGAAATTCTGAAGGATAATAATGTTGAAGGAGCTTTTTGCATAGCAGCTACCAATTAC
>BMAO01028597.1:0-26643 GCA_019973975.1 Trichonephila clavata | reverse complement strand
CATATTATATATATATATATATGGGAATTTCCACATAGACGGCATTCTAGAGTGCGCTGGCAAAACACGAGCCAGCAGCGACCGAACTAACCAGAGAGAGATTAGCGAGCGAGCGAGAGATCTCGACGAGCAGGTCGCAGAACCAACGCTGCAGATAAGAAAAGCAACCGGGAACCGACTGGCCGAGAAGGGACCAGCTCTAATCTATACTAGAAGTGGTGTGACGCGAAGTCGCACAATGCTTCACCTGAATCTATGTGTGTTACCATTGTGTATGATAAGAGAGAAGAGACTGAGGTTCGCGAGCCAGCGCGTTCCCGTCGTCGATACATCCTGGAACTCTATTTGTTAGAAATTGGCTACTTTTCTTTAATTAATAATTGTTAAGTTTTGAATAAATTAGTAGAAAGAAAAAAAAGCTTTAGCCCCTTGTTGTCTCCCACAAATTATGGGGGTTCGACCGGAAAGGCATTTTGAAAAAGTCTAGAACAAGTGAACAAAAGAAGCGTCCGTGGAGAAGACGCACAGCCATTTTTTAGAAGCTTTGCTCAACCAGTGCAGAGGTTGAATTGTGAACTAGTGAATTAACACCTGCGAAGAGGTGTCATTTTAACTTTTTTTCCGTCTAACGATATAACCTGCGAAGAGTTTGTGTTCATCTGTGTAGAGGTAAATCAGTGTTTTTCATCAATTATTCGATTATTGGATACATCGTTCGTGCGAACAACAAGGGGAAATGGAAAAAAAGGTAGGATCTTTCCATATTTTTTCTAAAATGTATAAAAATGCTCTTAAAGAGGATCTCATAAGAGTTGTAGAGGAGCTAGATGGTACTGTGGAGAGTAAGGACACCGTAGCTAAACTAAAGACTAAAATTAAGAGTAGTACATTTGAAAGTGATGCAGATTTCATTAAAACTTTAATTAAAAACTATGTAGATGAGAGGGTATCGTGAAACGAAAGACAGGCAACTTTAGAAAATCAGAAAATTGAGCTCGCAAAACTACAGTTAGCACAGTTAGAAAAAGAAGTCGAACTTCAGACGACTAAAAATAAAGTATTAAGTTTAAATCCTGCAGCTAAAACCGAAGAGAAACAATTCGAAACAGACATAGAAAATATGATCAAAAGCATTAAAACTTTATCTCTTCCTGTTCCCACCAGATCTGAAAACTTTAATCTGTTCTTCCAATCATTAGAAAGCGCATTTTTAACCAAGAAAATTAATGACGAATATAAATCTGAAATTTTAATAAATCTTCTGGGCGAAAGAGCTCATAATGTCTTATTGTGTATTAAAAAGGAGGAATTAAATGACTATGAGAAACTCAAATCAATAGTACTCGGAGAATTATAAGTAACCCCTCGCGAGTGTTTAAACTCATTTAAAAATGCTGTAAAATCATCAGGCGAGACATGCATCCAATTTGCTGCAAGATTGACGGCAAACTTCCAATATTATTGTTCATTAAGAAAAGTTAATTCCTTTGAATCTATGTGATCTTTTAATTTCTGATAAATTATTTGAAACTTTAAATAAGGAAACCGCAACTCATATTGGCATTCGAGAAGCAGAAGATTTGTTTAGGCCTATTGATTTAGCTAAAGAGTGCGATATTTATATTTCATCTAGAAGCGGATCGCATAAGGAAACTCCTATTGCTTGTGGATATACCGAAGACCCCTTTAAAAATACATCACGAAACTATAAACCAAAGAGTAGAGATAACTATCCCCAAAATCTTGAAAAAAAACAAAAATTGCTATATATGCGGTGATTCATCTCATTACGCAAGAGATTATCAGAAGCATTTTAAGCCTAAAGAATCTCATATCTATAATAGAAAAAAACGCGAACAGTTTGAGAGTTAAGAGTGAAAAACCACAAAAAAGCGTTGAGTTCGCGCAACAGCTCCAATATGTAAACATTTTTGTAGAAAACCAGCCCGTAACAGCTTTGATTGATTCAGGTTGCCAGATCCCAGTTTTAAATTCCTCGCTAATTAGTTAGAGCAAACCCTCCGAAGGGAATATAACATTAACTACATGTTTTGGCGAAACGCGAATCGTAGAGGTTGCACCAATAAACATTTCTCTTAATCATCACTCTCCCAGTTTAAGCGTTCGAACAGCAATATCACCGACCTTGACCGAAGAATTTATTATACATCCCAGTGTATATACTGAAATAAAGAAAATAAGTCACACGAAGAGCGATGTTTTGAATGAAAGAGAATCCTCTTTAGGTGTTTATTCTATTTTTTCTGTTGCAAATGTGATTGAAAATTCTAGTTATGATTTGTCACATGTTAAAAACTTTAATATTAGAAATGATGTGATTTCTCTGATTAAGAATTATAAACTTAATAAAATTAAGAGTACTAAGTTAAAAATGAGTATTATATTGAAAGATGATATTCCTGTGTGTCAGAGAGCCAGACGTTTATCTTATTCTGAGAAATTACAGGTAAACGATCAAATTGACGAGTGGTTATGACAGAGCATTATAAAAGAAAGTTGTTCTGATTATTGTTCACCTATAGTATTGTGTAAGAAAAAGGATGGTAATTTAAGAATCTGCATTGATTATCGCAAAATTAATTCTAAAACTGACAAAGATCGGTATCCTTTACCCTTAATAGAAGAAGTTCCAGATCAGTTGCAGTCGGGAAATTTCTTCTCCACTATTGACTTAAAAAACGGATTATTTCACGTTGAAATGGAAGAAAGCAGTAAAAAATTTACTTCATTCGTCACACATAATGGGCAATATGAATTTAATAAAGTTCCATTTGGTCTTTGTAATAGTCCGAGTGTTTTTCAAAGATTTATCAATCACGTTTTCCGAGACCTTCTTAAAGAGGGAGTTGTCATAATCTACATGGATGATATTATTATCCCTTCTTCGGATGAACTTGACGGGTTAAACCGTTTAACCAGGGTGTTAAAAACTGCATCTGAATATGGATTAGAATTAAATTTTAAAAAATGTAATTTCCTCAAGTCAAAGATTGAATTCTTGGGACACATAATTGAAAAGGGTACAATTAAACCTTCTTTGGACAAAACCAAAGCAGTTCAGAATTTTCCAGAACCTAAAAACGTGAAACAGGTTCAAAGCTTCCTTGGACTGTCAGGTTACTTTTGGAAGTTTATCCAAAATTATTCCATAATAGCCAAACCTCTTAGTGACTTACTACGAGATAATGCTGTGTTTCTCGTTTCGGACCTAAACAGCAATTAGCATTTCAAACTTTACGACAAAAACTTTCTGAAAATCCGATGCTTCATATTTTCAAACAAGGTGTAAAACTTGAATTGCATACTGATGCCAGTAAATTTAGTTATGGTGCGATTCTGTTACAATAATCAGACGATAGTAAATTTCACCCCGTACGCTATTTTAGCAAGAAAACCACTCCCCAAGAGGAAAAATATTCAAGTTATGAACTTGAAGTTTTGGCTATAATCGAATCTCTTAAGAAATTTAGGAACTATCTCGTTGGCAACAAATCAAAAATTGTAACTGATTGTTCGGCATTCCAAAAAACTATGAGTAAAAAGCAATTAACTCCTAAAATTGCTAGATTGGCCTTATTTTTAGAAGACTTCAATTATGAAATTATTCATCGTTCAGGCAAACAAATGGGACATGTAGATTGTTTAAGCCGTTATCCTGTAATGACCATAACATATGATGAAATAACCACTAAACTTGCAAATTGTCAGGAAACTGATGAGTATATTAGAACCATTAAGCAGCTGTTGCATGAAGGCAAACTACTGAATTCATCATAAAGAATAATATTTTATTTAAACTTAGTGAAGATCAAGAACTGTTAGTAGTGCCAGAGATGAGGCAAGTAGATGTGGTGAAGAAAGCTCATTCGTTTGAACATTTTGCTGTGGCAAAGACAGAAGACTTGGTGAAAAGAGACCATTATTTTCCGAATATGAGGAAGTGTGTGGAAAATGTACTGAAAAACTGTGTAGAATGCATATTAGTCAATAAGAAGAGAGGAAAGGGAGAAAGTTTTTTACACCCTATTCCAAAAGAAGATCTGCCGTTGTCAACATATCAGGTAGACTTCATTGGACCATTGCCAACGACCAATAAAAATTATAATCATATATTCACTGTGATTGATGCATTCACAAAATTTACTTGGTTATATCCAATCAAAAGTACAACAACTCAAGAAGCCATTGAAAGACTAAAGCTGCAACAAAAAACTTTTGGGAATCCTTCACGTATAATTAATGACAAAGGAGGAGCATTTAGATCTAAGGAATCCGAAGACTACTGTGCTGAGGAGAAGATTAGTAATATTCAAATAACCACGGTAGTACCAAAGGGGAACAGACAAGTTGAAAGAATCCATGGAGTACTAATTCCAGTGTTGACGAAGATGTCCATTCAAGACCCAACTAAGTGGTTCAAGAATGTCGATTCACTACAACGTGTGCTGAACAGTGTGCCTTCACGCAGTACAAAGTATTCGCCTTTTGAATTACTAATAGGAATCAAGATGAAGAATCCTGAAGACGTCATAAGAAATTTGCTTGAAGAAGAGAATCAAAATCAACTATTTCAACATCGTGAAAATCTTAGAAGAGAAGCAAAGCAAAACATTTTGAAGATACAAGAGGAGAATAGGAGAACTTACAACCGAAAGCGGGAAAAAGCTCACCAGTATAAGCAAGGAGAGTTGGTAGCAGTCATGAGGACTCAGTTTGGAAACAAATTGAAACTACGACCAAAGTATTTTGGACCCTACCAAGTGACTAGAGTAAAACTCCATGACCGATATGATATTGCTAAAATTGGAGACCATGAGGGGCCAAATGTAACGTCCGCATCAGCAGACCAGATGAAGAATTGGTCTAAGCATTAATGAAGAACGAACTTGTATAAAATATTTGTGTAACTGTGTACTAATCTATGTTTTTTTTTAGTTTGTATATTTCAGATCCTTAGTGCGTGAGCAGTGAGGACACTGCCCGTAGGATGCCCGAGAAAATGTGGGAATTTCCACATAGACGGCATTGGCAACGCGAGCCAGCAGCGAGTGAACTAACCAGAGAGATTAGCGAGCGAGCAATCTCGACAATCAGGTCGCAGAGCCAACGCTGCAGATAAGAAAAGCAACCGGGAACCGACTGGCCGAGAAGGGACCAGCTCTAATCTATACTATAAGTGGTGTGACGCGAAGGTCGCCCATGCTTCACCTGAATCTATGTGTGTTACCATTGTGAACTAAGACCCATTGTGTATGATAAGAGAGAAAGAGACTGAGGTTCGCGAGCAGGCGTTCCAGTCGTCGATACATCCTGGAACTCTATTTGTTAGAAATTGGCTACTTTTCTTTAATTAATAATTGTTAAGTTTTGAATAAATTAGTAGAAAGAAAAAAGCTTTAGCCCCTTGTTGTCTCCCATATATATATCTATAAGCTTCTTTTTTGTTGTATCCTGAAGGGGTTAAAAATGAAATAAATATTGAAACAAATGTGTTCACTTTTTTTTAATTTCAAGAAGCTTAATTGAAAATAAAATCATATTGATCTACAAATTTTTATATCATATACAAATTTTTATATCAATACAAAATCATATACAAATTTTTTTCGCCAAATCGTTAAGTGCGCCAAATCTCGTAACCCTTTTATTTTCGTATCAATGAGGGATAAGTCGGATCGTGGTGTGGTAGGGTTGCTTCTCCAAAACACAACATGCAAAAACGCGCCAAATTAGTGATTTTTCAAAATTTGGCGGACCAGTGGCAGATTCGACAATTTCACCGCATTTTTTAGTAAAAGTTGAATACAATCGGTAAGGATTTATCTTAAATCCTTTTTAAAAGGAACGCTGACGTCTAACTTGCACATCGTTATTCCTGTTAAAATATTATTCATCACTAATTTAACAAAAACTGTTTTATAGAATGGTGTTGCCATCTAAAGGAATAATATCAACTGCAATTTTTCTCTTGAAATTCGAAAATCTGTATTAACATCAAGTGTCATTCACTACAAGTTAAAAAAAATTTAAGTTGATTGGATGAATAGAAAGTATATATATATAATCAAAATTTCTCTACAAGAGAGATGAATTAACATGATTAATGCTTAAAAGAATAGCAATTGCTAGATAACAAGACAACAGAATTTAGAAGGAGATATGAAAATTTGAAATAACAGAGTAAAATATAAAATAATGGATACTTCAGTTTTTTCAACATCGCTGACTTAAAACAGCTTGTATACATAAAATTTTCCTTAAAATTTTTTTTTCTGTATAAAAGTGGGGTTGAACATGTTTTTTGGCCAGCCAACCTTCCCCCTTTTCTGTTAATAATACAGGGCAAAAACATATTGGAAATAATGGATAGGAAATCTAAATCCATTATGAGAAAAAGGTAACTTACCTAAAAACTGTATACTGAAATGCAGAGCCCACCCTAAATCTGAGTACAATGAACAAGTTATTGCCAGATTCTGGACCCAAATACAATTACAAAAACAAAGCAAAGGCTGAAAAAATAGCACTTAGCAAAAGTATGAAAAGAATAGAAATAATAAAATAAGAATTGTAAACATACTACCATTATCTTAGAGACTCTAAATATGATTTAAAAGTTATAATAAATTTTAAAAAGTAATTTTATCTAAAACTAGAAACTGGGGGTATTTAAAACTATCTAGGAAGAATAATAAATCTATAATATGAACCTTTTAAAACTATGGAAATTTAATCCTTACTATTTAGAATTTCTTTATTTAAATATCTATTAATAAAATTAATTGGGTAGTTTTGAATTAAACAGTAACTAGTAAAATGTTTATAATTTTTTATTTTTTCTGATTTTTTAGAAACTAGAAATTTATTGCGTAGTGTGTAATTAAGAACAATATTTCTGAATATAGATATATACACATTACTCTCCCAATGCGGTACTTTTATAATATTGAAAATTAAAGTCTTCTCGTTTATCATAAATATTAGTAACTATTTTATAATCTTTTAATTTAATTTCTATATCAAGAAAATTTGCTTCATAACTGTTACTATTAGTCTGTTTTAAATTAAGATATTGTGGATAAAAATTAATATTATGTTTAAAGTTGTCTTGCTTGCCAAAAATGATTATATCTATATAACAAAAAAAGTAAAATTCTAAGTTGTCTGTGAAACTATTTTCAAAATAATGTAAATATAAATTGGCAAGACAGTTGCTAGCTGGGCCACCTTGTGGTAGACTCTTAATCTGTTGATAAATAATTACCATTATGATAAACATAATTCTCTTTTAGAACTAACCTAAGTAGAGAACCAAATCTATCATATTTGACATTTTTAAACAAATTATCTTTATGTAATTTTACTAGTGTTTTTATCATATCATCAATATTAATTGAGTTAAAAAGATCTTCAAAATCTGAACTAAATACTGAAAATATCTTTTTATCTTTAATTTGTGCAATAAGTTCTGTACTATTTTTAAGAATGGCTGAAATTTTTAGAATATTTATTGTATCTTGTAACATTTCATGTAGAATTTTGCCTGATTTGCTGATATATGTATTAAAACCATTAGTAACTGTTCTAAACTTTACTGGATCTTTATGAAATTTAGGAGTAAGAAATACCCATGTGGAAATTTAAAATTATTATTAATTTGTACTTTTAATTGTGTATGAAAAGCCAAATTTCGATTATTTATTTCTCTATCAGAAATTGATGACCTAATAAAAGCTGTATTATTTTCAAAATGTTTGTTGAGCATTAAACTATAATACTATTTATTAATGAAGGCAAAATTTCCAGGCACTTTATCAATATAAACTATAATAAATTTATTTTGTAATTTTTTAATCTGATTTTTAATAACATTAAAAAAGATGTTATTATCTGTACAAAAGTTATATTTATTAATCTGTTGTGTAATGTTACATTTAAACTCTGTGAATGCCTCTATAGGCATACTATATTTAATAGCAATTTTGTAAATGAATTGCTCAATATCATTATATAACTGGTTTTGATAATTTTATTATTATTGGAAATCATAAGTCTAAAACCAGTACCTTTATTCATTCTATTTCTAAGATTGTCTTTTACAATATTGAGATCACCAGTAATAACATGCTGGTGATAATTATCTTTGAATTCTTTAAATTCATTAGATTAACATATTAAATTTTCTTGCTTGATAGGTGCATTATAGTTAAAAATTGATCTACCTATTTTTTTATTATATTTAAAAGCCTTTTTAATAGTGATATTTTGAATTGGGAAAGTTGACATGTGTTTTTTAAAAATGCTAGAAAAATTAATATTATCTACATACATCTACATCTTACATATTATATATAGGGAATGAGTGAGTTAATTGTAAGAATTGAAAAAGACAATAGTTCCGATTAATTATCCAGTATACATTGGTTAAATAATTTAATGTTTTCATGCGACATCACTCAGCATTTTAATGAACTGAATAAAAAACTTCAAGGGTGTATTGAAAATATTAAAATATTTATGACAAATTTTAACCCCACTAAACCTTTTTAAATTGTCAAACCATGGCCATTTTTTCCTGTTCATTCAGATGAATTTTTAAGATTCAGTTTTAAAAGTACTCAATTATTTTTAAGCTTTTTTCCAGTGAAAATGGTCATTAACGACCCACGAGCTAGTATTAAATAAGATATGAACAAAATTTGACCCCGGTTTCAAAAAAGTTCGCAATCCCTGCTATAAGCAATAGAAGGATTAATTAAAAATAAAAAAGTGAGAAATATTTGTTATTTAAAGATTTTTTTATCTTATCAAATCACAGCAAATTCATGTAAGAGTCAATTTGAAGTTTTGATTAGCCAGATAGATGTGAAACTTTCAAAGTACTATTTTATTTAAATCATCACGGAGAAGAGTAAAAAAAAAATATAAAAATAAAAATAAAAAAAGAGTACTTTTTTAGAAAAAAGAAAATATTTTCGTTAAAAATAACAATAGTTTTCTTTAAATGTAGAGAAGATTTTTTTTGTCCTGAATATTCAATGCCAGTTAATTGTAAATTTTAGCGTATCTGATTGCATTAAAGATTTTATATGAATTTTGAAATGAAATTAAGCTTACCTGGGAACTTCACCCGGTCCTTTAAGCTCCTTTTTTGTTGTATCCTGAAGAGGTTCCACAATCCTGAAGAGGTTAAAAATGAAATATTGAAACAGATGTGTTCACTTTTTTTAATTGCAAGAAGCTTGATTGAAAATAAAATCATATTGATATACAAATTTTTATATCATATACAAATTTTTCTCTAGCAAATGTTATCCCAATTACAGTATTCCAATTTGAAAATTTAATTTAATTACACCCAACTTTTTTTAAACGATTTTGAAATAACACGGTACACGAATTTTACGATTTTTTTATTTTACTTTTTTATTTAACACATCTGTTGCTGATAGCATTTTTTTCCGTTTAATAATAAACGTGCAAGCATGTTATCAAGTAGCAATGAATATATATATACATACTAGCCGTTAGCCACCCGCTTTTTTTGCTGTGTATTTCATGATGTTTTATACATATACAACACATAAATTATTGATAGCTAAATAGTAGCATTAAGAATTCGATTGTATTGAAAAATAAACTTATACCTGTAACTCTCGCTTCTTGATATAAAAAAAAGTAAAGAACTTGTAATTTTTTTTTATCCAATAATCTCTAAAATTGAAGTATAGAATGATGTTTGCACTTTCGTAACCCTATAACCAACGGCTTTCCGTAAATCCAATTTTCGTGGTGGATACCTACTCCGTAAAATAAACAGGCAAGCCAAATTTCAAGTCTACATCTAATAGATCAAAGACGAAACTTTATTTTTAATATATATATATATATACCCCCGTTATCTCGTTGAGAGTCGTTCTCCAAAATAACCGTTCTTAACGTATATCAATTGAATAAAAGAAAAATGCAAACCAAACTCCATTATTATAGTCCTTGTAGTTCGAAAAAAGGGTGTTTTTTTTTGTCAATACGCCCCAGTATCTTCTTGCTCCCCCTGAGTTGCTTTCCCTCAAATACATTCTTAGTGAATCCCTATTCAACAAAACAACTTCCTAACCAATTTCAAGTATGATGATCTAACAATGAAAAAACAGGAATTTTTTTTCTATAACTCCCTCGATCCCTCACAACCCTCTTTGTGGGTCGATTTTCGTTTTACTCTTTGTTAGAAGAACCTTTGTTCCATGAAAGGAACATACCTACCATTTTTCAAGCAGGTAGATCTAATAGTTTAAAAACGGAACCATTGATCTATTACGCCACTTATTTCCCCAAAATGAGGGTTGATTTTCGCGAAACCCGTTTTGTAGCAGTTCTCTATTCTACGAAAGGGATCTGCTTACCGAATTTCCCGACTATACATCTAATAGTTTAAAAATTGGAATAATCATCTATAATGCCTCTTGAGCCTCCGCAACGCTACTTAAAGTCTGTTTTCACAAACCCATTTTAAAAACTGTACTCTATGAAAGGAATCTGCTTACGAAATTTGAATACTGTGAGTCTAATAAAATAAAAACGGAAAAAAGTTATCTATAACACCCCTTGAGCCCCGCAATTCCCCCTAGGGGTCGATTTTCCCAAAACACATTATATAAGGGTTGTTTAATCCCCCTGAAAGTAGTCTGATAATCATATTTCAAGACTGCAAGTCTAATAGTTTAAAAATTGGAATTATCTTTCCTTAACAACCGGCAACATCCTTTGGGGGTCAATTTTCCCCAAACCCATTTTGTAACGGATATTTACTCCATGAAAGAAACATGCCTACCAATTTTCAAGCAGGTAGGTCAAGTAGTTTAAAAACTTAAATATTTATCTGTTACGCCCCTTTATCCCCCGCAACGCCACTTGGGGGCTATTTTCACAAAACCCATCTTGTGGCTGATCTCTACTCATGAAGGGAATTTATTTATCAAATTTAAAGACTGTGTGTCTACTAGTTTAAAAATGAAAATAATTATCTATAACGCCCCCTAAGCCGCTGCAACGCCCCTTGTTTTGTCGATATTCACCAAACTGATTTTATATCGGATCTCTACTCTATGAAAGGAATCTGCTTACCCAATTTCAAGATTGTACGTCGAGTAGTTTAAAAATGGAAATGATTATTTATAACGATTCGAATTTCGCAAAATCCGTTCTTAGCAGATCTCTACTCTTTGAGAGGAACATGTCTATCGAATTTCAAATCTGTACGTTGAATAATTCTGGAGATATCGTGATTAGTCAGTGAGTGAGTGAGTGAGCGAGTCGCTTTTCTCCTTTATATATGTAGACTCGCTGACCCGGCCAGGCGTTGCTGAGGCTTTGTCAATACGTCGATATAATATTATTTTAAGCTATACAATGCAGTCAAATTAATCTTCACTTACAATTTTGGAGAGTTCAAATTAAGTATAAAGCAACAATTTCAATTTTGCATTTCATGCATTTCCTATTTGAGTATTGTACAATGCAGGAATTACTGACGAAGTTGTTAAGTAACTACATAAGAAAATTTAATTTTATAAATGTGGTAAATAACGTTGATTTTTTTGGAATTTTTATTATTTTAAAGTATAACAGTAAATAATTTTAATATAACTAATCACTATTCGGTGCACAATATTTTTCGGTAATCCCCGTCTTTTGCTAACTCAAATAGATTCAATGGTTTCCCCACACTTGATAATGCAACATATAGTTGCCCATTCGAGAAACATGGATTTTCTCCAAGCATTACATGACAATGTTTGGATTTGAGATTCACTTATGGTCATCGCGAAACCAAAACAAATTGGGAATTGAAGACTTTTGAATGGTATGAAGATTCTGACAATATCAGTGGAAACAGAACAGATTTTTCTTTAAAATTTACAATCAAATTATTTACTTCAAGAAGTTTCCTGATAATTTTTTTCATGATCAAACGTGTACTGCTGCATAATCTAGATGGAATTAAGTTACGCAGGAGAGTAACCATTGAACCAATCTTCAACCGAAGATTGTATGGTGGCATTCCTGATACATCCACAGAACTCAAAAACTGAGAAAATTTATTTTCATCAACAGTAAAGCCGATTGATTTAAAAGGCATTGGATCAGATGGACAACTCTGGAAGTTTATTTCGCCAAAATACAACATTTTTTTCTGATTAAGTAACAGGATTACAGAGAATATTATCTAGAAAATTATACAGTATATCCTAGAAGACACTCTCAACCAGTTCCTTTTTATCTGAACAATAGTACAGACATTGTCTGGCTATTTCATTAATTATGTATTAGGATGCAGTTCTACTACACCGTTTTCAATATCCAGCGTGAGTGATGAATATTAACGTCACCCAGTTCAGCTACACGATTGCTTTTGGCGACGGTCCGCGTAATTTTGAACCATGTTCAAGTGACGCGGACGACACCTGAGCTGGCACCCCTCTCCTAACTACCACACCACACCAACGGGAGGACATTTGAGCTCTCGACAGATTTAGCGTGTGCATCGCCCCCTACATGTCTTTAATGGTACTAGGATCGAACTCATGACATGTTAGCCATGATCCGATGCCTAGACCACTCGGCCACCGCAGCCGAAAAATGGTGAGAATGAAAACATGAGTCATGATTGGATTACGTATATAATAAAGATTTTGAATTCAGATTAAATGTCGATTTTGGACAGTTCTCAAGTCAATCAGAAAATTTATGAATAATGAAATTTTCGAACCTCTAGTAGGTTTTTTACACTGATTACAAACATGGGCGAAGGAGTGGTTCGAGGTAATCGGTTACAACTTTGTAACCAGCGCAGAGACATTTTACACTTAGGAAGGAGACGTTGCCCTCCCGTGGTCAAAAATAGAAAGGAGCGGGTGACCGCATTCTATGGGTCGAAAAATGCAAGGGATGAGAAATCGTCAGACACTGTCTCTCAAGTAATTTATACACAATTAAATTTGGGAATGAGGGAAGAAGCATTAATAAATCCTGTAGTGGTGATGCGATTTTTCCCGATGGGTGATTCTTTATGTGGAGGTTCGGCTCAGTTTTTACAATCGGTAGCGAAGTAAGAGGAAATTGACCGGGCCCTTTGGTTCGAAAAGTAATGTTACACAGCAACAATGGGATTCTAGTAGCAATCGATGGAAATTGGTGTGATAGGTATCAGATTCGAAAGGTATCAGATGTAGAAGAAATTTCGATAATTAAGGATCCGAGAATCGGATGGTCCGAAATGACTATGGTAATCGAAGGTCCGAAACGATTATGGTAATCGAGGAACCGGGAATCGCCTGGCTCGAAATGGTCATGCAAATTGAGGATCAATGAAGAGATTTTTGAAATTCTCATGGCATCAACCATCCTTGGCGAGATTGGCACATACTTGCAGCTTGGCGACAAAATACTTTTCCGCGCATGCGCTCTGCACCTGTATAACATAGCAGTAGCTTGGAAACCTCACAAAATTAAAATTTACAAAGAAACTATTTTCTATCTCAATTGCAGGAATTTTATCATTACTGTACTGAAAAAATACGGATAAATCCATTTCAGAAGAGATTTATTCTTAGCACAATCTGGAAAAAAAAAACGAACAAGAAGCTGTAAAATTTCAAAAACCGCTTCTCTGTGGTTTTGAACTCCAATCGGATTGCTTACAACTATAACCCGTCGCCCATCCGGTCTAGTGGTTAGTAACGCTGACTGATGTTCCGCATTGCATCAGTTCGAATCCCGGTGAGTGATTTTGGGGTTCTATGGCGCAACAGTTGGTTTCGGCAATACTGCGTCAAACATTTGTTTATATATTACAAAAATTTAAAAAAATACATTAAAAATATTAAAAATGTTTATACACGAATGGATATATAAAAAGCAGTTCACTTTAAAATTCCATCTTATAACTCCTTTTAGTGTGTTAAGAGTAAGATGTAAAAGTAAATATATACAAGGGGTGATCAAATGAAAAGGTACGAAACGACACGGTGGGTACAGATATAGACTTTATTCAAAATATACGCCATAGGCCTGAGCACAACGATCCCACTGATGAACAAACCGCAGGATTCCTTGTTCCCAGAATTGCTGTGACGTGACCCAGTCCTTCACAGTGTCCTTGAGTACGCCGTCCGAGTTGAAGCGCTTTCCTTTCAGGTGTTTCTTCAGTGGACCAAACACATGGAAATCGCAGGGTGACATGTCCGGACTGTAGGACGGATGGTCCAACGTCTTCCATTGGAACTTGTCCAGTTCCATTTGTGTGACTCTGGAGACGTGCGGACGCGCGTTATCATGGAGCAGAACCACACCCTCCGTGAGCAGCCCCGGTCTTTTGTTCTTGATGGACCTGCGTAGGCGTCGGAGTGTCTCACAGTACACATCGGAGTTAATGCTTTTTCTGTGCTCGAGTAATTCTGTGCTCGCATCATTTGGACGCCGCTTTTTATAAGAGCCTTTGCTCTCTCCTGCGCATGCGGGCACCCGCGCTTGATCCGATCCCAGTCAGAGTCTCCAATGGCATCCCGAGATGTCTCGCTACATTCTCCCTTGGCGGAATATGCAAATATTTAACTGTTTCATTTTTATGTCGTTTCGTACCTTTTCATTTGATCACCCCTTGTATTTTAAATTGACGTACGTCATTGTGTGGCAGCGATTTAATTGCTTAAAGAAAACTGCATGTACTCTGCTTTCCGCTTTTTGTTCTACATATCTATGAGCAAATATTTTCTCATACAAACACTATTTTGAGTCCACAATGAAATCGTTTGACAAATGGGCAGAATCAAAGATCACATTAAAAGTTAACAAGTAATATTAAAAAAAAAAAACTTAGTCAATTTCTACTTAGATCAAAAAGGAAAATTTTTTATTTTAGTTACTTTTTATTAAATAATTACAACTAATATAAATATGTATATAACACATCACTCAATAAGTCCCGGGCCTAAGATATAGATGGCGCTATCTTCTAACTTTTCTAAGCCTAACCTAGTAGTACGCACTAACTTTCAAACGGCACTTGTCAAAATTTCGAGAAAATATCTAGTTTATTTATAAAGTTAGGGGTATTTGTACTTCAAATCACTTTCTCATCCACCGTACAGTCCAGATCTGGCCCTCAATGACAACTGGCTCTTTGCAGATCTTGAAGGAATGCTGCAGGGAAAGAGGGTTGGTACAAAGGAAGAAGTGATTACCGAAATAGAAGCCTATTTTGAGAGCAAAGATAAATCGTTCTACGAAAAATATATTAAAAAATTGGACGAGAACTGGGCTGCATGTATCACTCTTGAAGGGGAGTATCAAGATAAATAAAGCTAAATTTTGCAGAAAAGTTGTTTTATTAGTTAGGCCCGGGACTTATTAAGTGATGTGTTACGTATAACAGAATCCCAATATTAAGTGGCAAAATAGAAAGCGATTTTCCTTGCAATTTTCCATTTTTCTTTCTATATATGGTGGTGGACTATTATTATTGTTTACTATTTATTCAAAAATTAAATTTAATTCTTCCAATAAAATAGTATAATAAAAAGAAATCACATTCTCAGAAATTATTTCATACTTTAAAAAACAAGTAATCGTTATTCTGTAGAATACCTAGTAAAATCGTAGAATTTAATAATTTTATATATACTTTTTAACTTGTTTAGTTATTATTCTATGAAAAAAACAGATTTCACACTTTAACACTAAAACAAATATATATATTTATATTTACAGATTGTTTAAAATAGAGATGATAAATGAAGTAAATAATGACAAGATATTGAAAAATTTGGTTGATTGTAGAGATTCAACTAGACATTCTAATAGATATTTTACTAGAGTATTCTGGAATAAGGAATACTTAAAGAATTCTAAAAAAATTTTTACGCCTTGCAATTATGATTCTATTAACTCTAATGACATTAAATGCAGTAAATATTTCTCAAGTAAGCGTCAATATAGTAAATTTTGCAATAAAAAAATTCACTTTTACAAAAGATGTGGGGAAAATAGATGTAAAACTCGTAAAATGATAAATAATGATCAAATCAAAGATGAATCTAAATTTACTTTCTGTAAAATATATAACTGTATTTACTTATTAACATGTATACTATGCGAATTTAAATATATTGGACAGACTTGTAATAAAATTAATATTAGAATTAATCAACGTAGGTCAGATACTAAAAACTTTAATATTATAAACAATTCAAATAAAATAGAAGTAAGACACTTCCATACGCATGGATTTGAAAATGTACTTAATATTATTAAAGTAGTCCCTAATGTTAAAGAAAGGCTATGGTGGGAAAATTTCTACATTAAGTATTATAATACAGTTTATCCTTATGGACCAAGTGTATTATATCAAGGAAAAAATATTCTCAATACTATTAAACAAAATTCTCAAGATTATTTTTACAATAATGAAATCAAAAAGACTAATAAAAGAGAAACTAGAGGGAATAGGACTAAAAGGTTAAGCAGAGACGAAAATGTTATTTCAAATAGTGATACATGTAAAAGTTTCGAGAACATTTTTAATATAAAGCACATTAAATCTTTCATATTTGGATTAAGTAAGACAGAAATATGCATTACGGAAAATGTACTAAATTCAGATAAAACTAAAGATAGTCATGCTTTACATATCGTAGACATTCACAAATTTCTGAAGCATAAACATAAAATAAAAGTCAATGTAAATAAAAAAATATCAAACAGAATATTGTACATTATTATATATGTATAAATCCAATGATATTAATTTTTCTAGCATTTTTAAAAAACACATGTCAACTTTCCCAATTCAAAATATCACTATTAAAAAAAAAAGGGCTTTTAAATATAGTAAAAAAATAGGTAGATCAATTTTTAACTATAATGTACCTATAAAGCAAGTAAACTTAAAATGTAATTGTAATGAATTTAAAGAATTCACAGATTAATATCACCAGCATGTTATTCCTGACCTCAATATTGTAAAAGACAATCTTAGAAATATAATGAATAACGGTACTGGTTTTAAACTTATGATTTCCAATAATAATAAAATTATCAAAAATCAGTTATATTATGATATTGAGCAATTCATTAACAAAATTGCTATTAAATATTGCATTCTCAGAATTTAAATATAATATTACACAACAGATTAATAAATATAACTTTAAAACAGATAATAACATCTTTTTTAATGTTAAAAAATTGCAAAATAAATTTATTATAGTTTATATTGATAAAGTGCCTGGAAATTTTGCTTTTATTTATAAATACTTTTATAGTTAAAACCTCAACAAACATTTTGATAATACATTTTATTAAGTCAATTTCTGATAGAGAAATAAAAAAATCGAATTTTGGCTTTTCATAAACAATACAAAATACAAAATAATAATTTCATATTTCCACATGTATTTCTTTCTCCTAAATTTCATAAGACCCCAGTCAAGTTTAGAACAGTTACTAATGGTTTTACTACATATATCAGCAAATCAGGCAAAATGCTTCATGAAATATTACAAGATACAAAGAATAATCTTCAAACCTCAGCCAATCTTAAAAATAGTATAGAACTCATTGCACAAATTAAAGATACAAATATATTTTCAGAGTTTATAGTTTAGATTCTGAAGATCTTTTTAACTCTATTAATATTGATGATATGATTTAAAGACTTGTAAAATTTACATAAAGATATTTTGTTTAAAAAGGTCAGATATGAAAAATTTGGTTCTCTGCTTAGGTTAGTTCTAAAAGAGAACTGTTTATCATAAAGCTAATTATTATCTACAGATTAAGGGTCTGCCACAAGGTGGCCCTGCTAGCAACTGTCTTGCCAATTTATATTTACATTCTTTTGAAAATAGTTTCGCAGACAACTCAGAATATTACTTTTTTCGTTATATAGATGATATAATTATTTTTGGCAAGCAAGACAACTTTAAACCTAACATTAATTTTATCCACAATGTCTTAATTTAATTCAGACAAATAGTAACAATTATGAAGCAAATTTTCTTGATATAGAAATTAAATTAAAAGATAGTAAAATAGTTACTAATATTTATGATAAACGAGAAGACTTTAATTTCAATATTATAAAAGTACCGCATTGAGAGATTAAAGTGTATGTTTCTATATTCAGAAATATTGTTATCAATTACACACTAAGCAATAAATTTCTAGTTTCAAATAAATCAAAATAAAAAACTATAAACATTTTACTGAATACTGTTTAATTCAAAAATACCCTATTAATTTTACTAACAGATATTTGAATAAAGAAATTTTAAATAGTAAGAATTAAATTTCCATAGTTTTAACAGGTTATTATTATAAATTTATTTTTCTTCCTAGATAGTTTTAGATACCCCCAATTTCTAATTTTAGATAAAATTACTTTTTTTAAGATTTATTATAATTTTTAAATTTTAAATCATATAATCTTAGAGTCCTAGATAATGGTAGTATGTTTACAATTCCTAATTTATTATTTTTATTCTTTTCATACTTTTGCTAAGTGCTACTTTTCAGCCATTGCTTTGCTTTGAATTTGTATTTGGGTTCAGAATCTGACAATAACTTGTTTAATGTACTCAGATTTAGCGCGGCTCTGCGTTTTTGTATGCAATTTTTAGGTAAGTTACCTTTTTCTCATAACGGACTTTGATTTCCTATCCATTATTTTCAATAGGTTTTTGCTCAGTATTATTAACAGAAAGGGGGAAGGTTGGCTGGCCACAAAACATGTTCAACCCCCCTTTTATATAAAATATTTTATGTATAAGCTATCCTAAGTCAGCAATGTTGATAATACTGTAGCATCCATTCTTTTATATTTTTATATTTAACTATTATTTTTCATATCTCCTTTTAAATTCTGTTGTCGGGTCATCTTGCAATTTCAATTCCTTTCAGTTTTAAACATGTTTATTCATCTCTCTTGTAGAGAAATTTTGATTATATATAGATATATATAAGGAGAGTGTGAAGTAATAGTAGGAAGTGAAAAATAACGCTCTTAATAGAGCGATATGGAGTAGAATGTTGCTGGGACAAGTTTCGCATTAAGATTTTAATTTTACTCTGTTGCACGAATACTTATATTTTCTGTTGTTTAAGTTTTCATTTAATAAATATTATTAAAAGATGTTTAATGCATTATGTATTATATGTATAGGAACAATTTTAATTTATGTTGAAAGGATAGTTATATTTTTTATGCCTATTTTTGCGTTTAAAATTATATTTAAATGATGCATATTTAATGTATGATAAAACTAAATTTGTGTTTTTGACCTCTATTATCTGACACTTTATGGATTGCGGCGAGAATATAATTTTTTCAAATATTTACTACTGCGTGGCAAACTAGTGCGTCTTAGAATCGAAGGGAAAAAATCGTCAGAGGAGAAAATTGAGTTTTCACCTCTTTCAAAAAGAAAAGCGCTACCATCCATTCTGGCCATTAGAATCAATGACACATCACATCCGCAGTTTATCTTCAGTATTTATTCTATCTAGGGCCGCTTTTCCGCTTAGGCACGTGATTAGGACGTAAAGAATCGGAGAGTGAAAAAAAAAGAGAATTTTTTTTAAAATTGAAGCGATTGTACCATCACCTAGTGAATTGTAAGAGAAACCTTTCTGCCCTCAAGAGAGCAAAGACTAAAATGAGATATACAATTAAAAAAGTAAAGCTTTACAATTTGATGTTGCTATGCATTAAAAATGATATTGCAATGGAAATTAATTACAGTGAAGTTATTAATAATTTTCTTAAAAAAAACATTCGCTTTTCGAAGAAAATCTTCGTTGCACAAGTACAATGACAGTGACTCAACAAAAAATAAGCATGTCAAAAAGTAAAAAATAAGCACGCGATAAGCTCTGAAAAAGATAATTAACAACCTAAAAACAGTTCATACAATAATATATACTTTATACCGTAATTGTCAAGCATTTCATTCATTTACTGTACTAATTTACAAAAATGTAGTTGGTCCGTGAAGCCTTAAAGCAGTGGTCTTCAAATTTTTTAACTCATGGAACTGAGAACAATGGTCTTCAAATGGTGTTCCACCGAACCCTGGGGATCCACAAAGTATACCCAAGTTTCCCACATAAAAAATTAGAGAAGAAATCAATATGTATGCAAAATGAAATCACGATCTCTATGAAGTTTGTTTAGTTACAGGTAACTATATATATATATAATAAGGCTCATCCTCCTCCCCATTCATTGAAACAGAAAATTTTATTTATACAAAAGCACTTTTTAAACATTTATTATTATAAAAAATATTTAAATTTTTTATCTTTATTTTTACACAACACACACACTTCCTACTAGATTATGAATATTCTATTGTTTACGTATCTCAGGTTCCACAACATAATTTTATACTCGTTACTTCGCACAAAGTCGCGCAAGTTTTCTAATGGAAAATACACCTTTTCGCATTTTTGGAAGAAGTCTGTATTGAAGGATAGGAAACAACTTATCAACAGATTCGATGTTAAAATCTAAATTTAAATAGGAAGAGCTTCTAAATTTTACTTTTCAAATTTTTTCGTGCGAAATACAAGGGATTTCTCACACACTTATAAACATTTTATTGCCATTCAGAACACTAATTAAGTGAAATATATTTTTCAACGTAAGCGGCTTCAAAAAGAAAGTGTACAAATAAATTAAAATCAGAACATTAATGAGATTGATTTTAATCTCAAAAGACCTCTGCGACAGTGTGTGTGATAAAAGGAAGTACATGTTCCAGTTACTAAATTTAATGTATGGATTAGCGACGCTTTGATTACAAATTATTATTAATGTATAAATTATATTAAATTATAGAGATTAAAATGTTTTTTAATAGTAAATGCAATGCTTCTTTATACGCATGTGTGTCTTCGAAGTATAGTATGGAATGGGGCTCCACGAGTGAGTTAGTAAATATTAACGTCACACTGATTAGCAACACGAGGGCTTTTGGCGGCGGTCCGCGTAATTTTGAACCATGGTCAGTTGACGCGGACGACACCTGAGCTGGAACCCCTCTCCTAACTGCCACACCACACCAACGGGAGGACGTTTGAGATCTCGACAGATTTAACGTGCATCTCTCTCCTACACGGCGGATCTTTAGTGGTACTGGGATCGAACTCATGATACGCTAGCCATGATCCGATGCCTAGACCACTTGGCCACCGCAGCCGGGGCTCCACGAGAGACTTTCTATTTCTAGGGGCTCTACGAAAGCGGTTTCTAGTTCTAGAGGGACAAGAAAACGATTTAAAGTTCTAGGAGTTCCATAAATTGAAAAATTTTTTAGACCAATGCCCTAGAACTATAAGTTGCCCCGTTCCTCCCCCTTAAGAAATATTTAGAAAAATGTATCTTAAAATAATATTTAAAGTAGATCAACATTACAAATACTTAATGTATAAAGTTGATGAAAAATGTTTTGCATTTCATATTAAAGCAATTCAGTCTAATTTTAAAATAATTTACTCATTAATAATGTTAATTTGTGATCCAAATGTCATAAACATGCACTATATTGCCGTATAAAGGAGAAGTGTAATCATTCAACTAACTGTAGCTCTGTCGTTCGAGCACTGGAATGAAGATTCATCGATCACTGATTCGAATCCTAGCTGTTGCGTTAATTTTAAAGTATTGTTTATTATTTCTCTGGAATCTGGCTGATTCTAGAACTTTCTTTAGTATATGTAAATTAGAAGCAGCGGGCGCCAGCGCGTATGTCTAGTATTCTTCTAGCGTTATAAAAGCGGAATCCCTTCAGTTAAAGGGAATTCTCTCTGTTCTAATAAATACATGTTAAATCAAACCGTGTGGTTATTTCAATCTTCGTGACAATATTTTGTAATTGAGATGTATGCTTATATTTTTTTTACACAAAATGTCAAAGTCCTGTTCTATTGAAATCATTTGTAGTCGTATTTTATATTCCGTGTTGAATTTGTTTTGTGTTCTAAATGACATTAAAATGTTTACAGCAGCGAGGAAAATCTTGTATATTTCGCATGAATTTCCACCCTAAAATTGAAGAGCAGTTCTTGCTGAAATTTAGATTTTAATGTCGAATCTGTTAATACGTCGATAAGTTGCTCTCTCTCCTTCGTAATATTTGCAGCCCCCTCCCTCCCCCTGCACCTATTATGAAAACAGTACATTTTGCATTACAAAACTATTAAGTTTTGCGAAAGATTGTACTAACGAGTATAAAATTATTTAGTGGAACATAATTTTAATAATAGAACAATCACAATATAATAGACGGCACATATAAAAAATGTGCGTGCGTGTGTTTTTAAATTCTTTTCTTTCTATAATAAAAGTTCAAAAAATATTTAAAATTAAATTACGTATAAATAATATTTTCAGTTTTAGTTACTGGGATGAGTTTCAGATACTAGTTGATATACAAACTTCATAGAGAACATGAATCCATTTTGCATGCAGATTTATAATTTTCTTTGAGTTTTATTGTGACTCATGGAGCCCCCGGGTATGCTAGAGCCCCTGGAACACAGTTTGATGACCATTACAGTAAATTAAGGAGACATGGTGAGATTTAAGCAAAAAATTTTAATTTAAGGATTTTCAAAATTTTTTTGGTTGCCTTCGATGTGTGTATACTATGTAAAACAGGTTTTGTGCTCAAAACTTCATAAAAAGCTAGACATTTAATTTTTTAAGGAGAAAATTTCAAATTTGGGAAGTGATTTTAAAATGCTACTCAACAAAAATTTACGTACACGTATGAAATTTGATTTACCAGTACCTCAAACTATGCATAACAAAAGTTGATATGGGTTTTGCGATAACATAATTGGTATTCGTACAATACATCCCTTTATGAATGCGTATTGAAAATTATTTAAAAAATTTACAAATTCTGAGTTTAATTATTTTAAAAAAAATAAGTATCGCTTTGATTCAAAACTGCATACCAACTTTTGTTACATGTACTATTAGCAATAGGTAAAAAAAATTCAAAGCATTTGGCGCAATATAAAAGTGAGGTTATAGATAAGTATATGAAGAATAATTTTAGCTAAAAAATTAAATTTGTTTTTTTGACAGATTTTTGTCAATTGAATCGTACTGAGTCCCCTTAAGAAATGAACAAGTATGGCCAAACCATACTACTATTCTTTCTTTACGACTTTCAGTTCATAATACGGTGGGGCATTAGGTGGTTGATAATGGAAAGACTATTCGAACTGAAAAAACAAAGATAGATAAAAGATAAAATAGATTACAAAAACTCGAAACAAAACAAGCAAAGTAAGAACTGAAGGAGGGGCTCTGGAAATAGGGTGCGAACGAAGCTATTGAAGTGTCTAGGGCGAACTGGGGATTAAAAACGGAATAGAGTCCATCTTGAATTTCATTGCTGCTCGCATTTAAGAACATTTTTGTACACTTACCTGAAAAGTCTGCGTACATGCAATCATCTTACATGTTTGTTACAATTAATATTAAAATCTCTCAAGGATTCTTCAAAACTTTCATCAATCAACAGAAACAAAATTCAACTTAACTTGAGAAAAAAAAAAGAATGCGACCTCTAAATAATTATGAACCATCCCCACCAGTAGTTTGCGTACACTTACAAAATAGAGCTATTAAATACTTTTTAAATTGCTCCAAGTCAAGTTTTAAGTAATTATAGGCTTCTATAATGATTTATTTAGGATACGAGATTTGAAAGCTTGTGTGATTCTATGGTAGGTAACAGAAAAGTGATCAATGTATTACTAAAGAAAAGTCATCTTGGATCTTTAAAAAAGGGAGGAAATTGGTTGAAACTGGTTAATAGGAGATATTTATCGATTCAAAAAGGGTTCATAAACTACAAATCAAATAAAAGTTTAACGTCCAAGCCAAGAAAAGGCTGTCTGTCTGAAATACCACCTCGAGAATCTGGCTTTGTAAAAATAAATCCAGGAATATAAGTTTCACGAATAGTTGCAAATGCTGATGAGATATTCCATAAGAAAAAAAATGTAACTTCAACCACAGTTGGAAGAGAACTGAAAAAGGATGACTAACATGACATTAAAAATGACCTTTGCCAAAAAACATCTAAATAAGATACATAGTTATTTGAAAAATGTAATCTATTCAATTGAAAGTATTTTTGTATTTTTGGAATCTAAAAGAACCAAAATATGCCTGTAAAAATTCCTGCACTGATCCTTAAAGAGAATCATCTGTCAAACATGGGGGAGGTGGCATAATGCTTTGGGAGTCCAAAGGAAGCTGAATATTCTATTGTTCTGAATATTCAGATATTATCAATGATTAAAAATGTTAGCGTATCTGATTGCATTAAAGATTTTATATGAATTTTTAAATGAAATTAAGCTTACCTGGGAAATTCACCTGGTCCTGGAAGATCTTGTTTTTCTGTATCCTGAAGAGGTTCCACAATCCTGAAATGGTTAAAAATGAAATACATATTGAAACGGAAGTGTTCACTTTTTTTTAATTGTAAAAAGCTTGATAAAAAATAAAATCATATTCATATATAACAAAATTAAAGCAACTTTTATGGATCAAAATGCAATTGTTTAAATTTTTTATCAAATCCTTTTTTGTGTAAAAATCTCTTACTATGTCAAATTAATTTACGAGTTACACTGCAGCATTTACAGAAAAAGTGTTATTTTCATGTTATCGCTCTCAAAAAATTAACATTTAACTGAGGCAAACATTGGAAAACTTATTATTCAGAAGTGAAATTGTTTTGACTGAAAGATAAGCCATTTGTATTATCATTGAAACCTCTAAAATTTTAAAATGAAACAGCTTTGAAAACGAAAATATATATAAAATAATAACTGTTAACTAACAAGATGAGAAAGAAAAAAATGATTACCCCTAATAGCCTTAACTCAAATTGTTACCACTAGTAAATATTTGCAGTATTCACTTTCTCTCATTATGAACTTTTTAAGAACAAATACAAAAGTCCCTACTCATCGTAACTGAATATCTAAAAGCTTTTACAATATATTATGGAAATTACGTAGGTTAAGTTCAATATAGTAGATTTAGAAAGAAAAGATAAAACACTCAAAAAGTTAAAAGAAATAAAATTAAAAATGTCATGAAAATAAATTTATTATTCATTTAATGCTAAATAAATTATAACTGACCTTCTAAACTCTTATTATAGCAACTGTTCTCTTATGGAACCGAAAATCAATTTTAAAAAAGATATAAATAATTTCTCTAGAATTTTTAATCTTTTCCTTAACAAGCTCTACATTAAATTTGTGAACTCTGGAAGAGAAAGAATGTTTAATATCGTCGAATCAAGTATGATTGTTAATTGTCAAGATAGAAACCGGAAAAATATTTGTTTTTATTTTTAAATGACTTAAAATGCATGGTTTTCTAATAAAATCCCAGAAATCAATTTAATATTACAAATTTTTCTCTTGCAACTTTTATCGCCAATTACAGTATACCAATTTAAAAATTTAATTTAAGTACACCCAACTTTTTTTACACTATTTTGAAATAACACGGTACACGAATTTAACGATTTTTTTATTTAACACATCTGCTGCTGATAGCATTTTCTATCCAGCTCGTTATCAAAAAGCAATGAATATATATACATACTAGCCGTTAGCCACCAGCTTTTTTTTTGCTGTGTATTTCATGATGTTTTATAATATATATATACACAACACATACATTACTGATATCTAAATCCTCGCATCTTGATAAAAAAAAAACGAACTTCAATTTTGGGGATTATTGGATAAAAAAAATTAGAAGTATAGAATGATGTTTGCACTTTCCGTAACCCTATAACCAACGGCTTTCCGTAAATCCAACTTTTGGTGGATTCCTACTCCGTAAAATAAATATGCATGCCAAATTTCAAGTCTACATCTAACAGAGCAAAGACGAAACTTTATTATCAATACACCCCCCGTTATCTCGTTGAGAGTCGTTCTCCAAAAAAACCGTTCTTAACGTATATCAATTGAATAAAAGAAAAATGCAAACCAAATTCCATTATTATAGTCCTTGTAGTTCGAAAAAAGGATTTTTTTTTGTCAATACGCTATTTGTTATGCTATCTTTGTTGCAAAGGGGCATTAGTGTACCCACGAGCTAGTATTAAAGTAATATGAACAAAATTTGACCCAGGTCTCAAAAAGTTTCGACATCCCTGCTACAAAGAATAGAAAGATTAATTTTTTTAAAAAAACGATATATATGTGCTACTATTAAAAAGCTTTTTTTAAAAATCATTTCAAGACAACACATTCATGTGAGAGTCATCTTAACATTTGGGATTAGCCAGATAGTAATTTTTTGAACTGAACAACAACAAACTGAATTATACACTTTAATGGTAACACACGCATTTGTGAAACATAATAGAAGGAATTGAATAAACTATAGATTAAAAGAGAAAATAACTTGAAATATCTAGAAATGTTTTTAAAAATTCATAAAGTGTACTTACAATTTAGGAAAATACCTAGATAGTTTGACTTTATGATTAAATTTTTTTATATATATAA